>VVHJ01006844.1:36357-48067 GCA_015107715.1 Tylochromis polylepis
TCAGCCCTGGAAGATCTCCGTCCTGTTACGATCATGAAATTATTATGATGAATCACGTCTACAAGGAGCGGTTCCCTAAAGTGAGGACCCACGAGACCTTACAGTTCTGTTTGACCATAAATTATCTGCATTATCAAACTTGCTCCGTCGTTTCTTTCTGCAGGCCACAGCTCAGATGGAGGAAAGGATTCAGGAGATCATCCGCAGCAATTCTCCTGAGACCGTCCTCCCCTTGGCAGATGGTGTGCTTGGCTTCGCCCATCACCAGATAATTGAACTGGCCCGCGACTGCCTGGAAAAGAGTCGGCTGGGACTCATCACCTCCAGCTACTTCTGCGAACTCACCGACAAGCTGGAGAGGCTTGTTCAAGAGGTGAGAACATCTGCAGAAATCACGTAGATGTTTCCTCATGACAGTTCAGCAATAAGACTGTTCTACTTTTTACATCAGGAGAACCAAATCCATGTTTAGGACTCTGGATTTTACTGTAACATTAGAGATGCACTGCAAAGCATTCTATTTTCTTCTCCTGTTGTTTGTTGTGTAGTCCACAGAGAGGTCAGAAAGTGAGGAGGTAAACTTCATCAGAGAGCTGGTAAAGAAGATCCTTATAGTGATAGCCCGACCTGCTCGGCTGCTGGAATGTCTGGTATGTTTATGGGCTTATTTTTTTTTCTTGCCCAAGTGAAACATGCTGATGGGTTGCCTGTCTTGAATATTTTATATGTAGTGACTTGCCATTGTTTAAATGCACAGAATAATTTAACAAAAAAACCAAACAAAAAACAAGAAAAGATGGCGATGGTGCATAATGAGCACTTCTTCTGGATGGGTGATTTGACTGAATGTTTCATATTTGTGTGTGTGTTACTACATCTGGTTTCTTCTCTATTTAAGGTAATTTCAAATGACCCTGGAGTCAGCAACTCAAATCTTATAGCAGTCTTAAAATTACTTAAGTTCTATACATTTCCATTATTCAAGTGACACTTTCTGCCATTCATCTAAATGTCTGTCGTATTACAGGATCAAAGGAGAGGTTAAAGTGGCTAAAATCAGGAACATTAAATCAAACTAAATAAAGGAAAATTTAAAGCTGTTATGACTGACTTCAGCTGAAATGCCCTTAACAATACCTACCTCATAACTGATGGCAAGCTGACAAACACAGGGCATTTAGCAGCTAAAGAAATGTCCCTAAGGGGAAAGCAGAGACTAAAACCAGAAAGTAAATTCTGGACTAACCTATACCCTCACATTAATGTTGCTCAGGCTGTTTGAAAAACATGTTTGCTTATAAGTTTGCCATGGCAATCTAAAAAGTGATAGTTCAACTTCTACTTCCTCTAAGCTGAAAATCTGCCATTTCATTTTGTCATCATGAATAACATGTATATCCATGTAAGCATAAATAAAGGTATGTTTTCCTACGCTCAATAGAGCTCCTACTTGATCTCAAACTACAAGATCAGGAATTTGTTTACTTTTTACTTGTGTATTTAAAGTTGTTCATAGCAGCATATAGGAAAGTGTTTTGCTATCTCTTCAGGAGTTTGACCCAGAGGAATTTTACCACCTTCTGGAAGCTGCTGAAGGACATGCTAAAGAAGGCCAGGGCATCAAAACAGACATCCCTCGTTACATCATCAGCCAGCTGGGACTCACACGAGATCCTCTGGAAGGTACACGAAGGACTGAGTTCATCATCGTCATTATTCATAATATCATTAATACATTTAAATGCTCATGTAATACAGAATAAATATATATTTACATCAAGAATTTAAGTACAACACCTCATTAAAACACTGATTATTTTTAATATGTGCTCATTTTTCATTTAATGTCAGCAACAAAAAAACGGAAAAAGTTAAGTGTAATGTTTAAAATGTTATATAATTAATCATCGATCATACTATAATGTATAGTATCCTATGTAACTGCAGTAAAGTTCTATTAATAGAATATATCCTTTTATTATTATTATTATATCAGGATAGCAAAGGAGCAAAGAGAGCACAGGATAATTTGTCATTGTGAGGCTGTAAAGCAGGATTTGGCAGTTCGTTTTCCCACAAGGCCAAATGAGAAACTGGGACTGTTGTGGAGGGCCACAACAATATACTTAACTCAGTTCTGCTCAATATTAATTTTATCTCTTCATAAGAGCGCATTGAGGTGACTGCTGTTGTGATTTGGCTCTGTATAAATAAAGCTGAATTGAATTAAATAAGCTTCTTGGTGCAGCCCTGCACAACAGTCCCCTTTTCGTGGTTCCCTTTTGAAAATTAACGGCCCACTCCTACTCTAAAGGAATGTTGGAACTGAATTGTGGAGGGAAGTTAAAGACAAAGATACTCTTGACTAATGTCCTGTACCGAACAGATCGTCTTTCTAATGACCCTCTGTCTCTCCAGACTCTGTAACCAGCAACATTCATTATGACTAATTAGAAAAGAATGGCCTCCCCACAGACCTTATACAGATCTACACAGGCGGGCTCATCAGCCAGTCTCTCCATTTATTTCCCCCGAGTGTCTCCTGTGTTTCGTTTGCCCAGCACCTTGTGTGCCGGAAGCAAACCTACGAGGAAGGACAGATGTTAAATAGTACTGAAAATGTGTTTACAAGCTCTCCAGGGACGAGACAAACGGCACGCATGGACTTTGCCATGGCTGCGCAGACAAACATGCACAGAAAAAGATGCAAGGTGGTTTTTAATGAGCAGTTGTTCTGGGGTGGTGATTTTCAAAATGAGTGTAAGACGTGCATTTGTGTTGCCAGTTTTGATTTCCGCCTCATTTGTCCTCAATTCAGCTTATATTGAAGTCAGCACCTCAAACCTAATAGGTGAATAAACGCTAAAGTCTGCTGTTTTTGTCTTGTTTAAAGGGCCTGGTTTCATTTAGGTTGCCTTTGTTTCAGTAACTGCGATGGAGAACCTGTGTGTAGCTTTCTCATGAAGTTAGATTTACAGTACACTCAAATTCTTGTTTTGTCACATCAAACCTGCTACATCTTTGCTTCTAATTATTTCTCTTTTTCTTTTCTAGAAATCGCTCAGCTGACCAGCAGTGACAGCGGAATTGCAGAAACTCCAGAAACAGATGACTCTGTAAGTGCTTAGACATTGATTACGTTATTGATCTAGTTCATCTTTACTGCAGGCGAAGCAGTGAAATCCAGATTTTATCTTTTTGATTTGTTTTAGCGTTTATCTCGCTCTCGTCCTCAGTCTCAGAGTTTCAGCACGGCCTTGCGGTCCCGGCGGAAACCCTGTGAGCTGGACTTTGAAATGATAAAACTCATCAGCAATGGTGCCTATGGGTAAGGCCGTCTCACTTCTCTATTGGACGATCTAATCTCTGCTGATAGATGGTTGGTTACAGGCTGTTTGTTTTTTCTTTGTTTTGCAGTTGACAGAATAAGTGTGGTTTGTTGACAGAACAAACCACACTTATTGTTGCAGTTTTTCTTCTATTCTTTGTGTAGCTCATAGGTAAACTTTTTGTTCCACAGAGCTGTTTATCTGGTGCGGCACAAGGAAACTAAGCAGAGGTTTGCCATGAAAAAGATCAACAAGCAGAATCTGATGTTAAGGAATCAGATACAGCAGGCCTTTGTGGAGAGGGATATCCTCACCTTTGCTGAAAACCCTTTTGTTGTGTCCATGTACTGCTCCTTTGAGACACGGAGGCACCTGTGCATGGTTATGGAATATGTTGAAGGTCAGCACTTTATTTTATTTTAAGTGCATAGTGCGACCGCTGAAAGCAGTCTACTTTGAACAATGCCTTCCTTGTGTTGTTCTTTACAGGAGGAGACTGTGCCACCCTGCTGAAGAACATGGGTCCCCTACCTGTGGACATGGCCAGGATGTACTTTGCAGAGACAGTACTGGCTTTGGAGTATCTACACAACTACGGCATTGTCCACAGGGACCTCAAACCTGACAAGTAAGCTGTAATCAATATTTGTACATAAATGCTGGCACTCAGACAATTATATTTTCTTTCCAGGCTTTTGTTTTTCTTGCTTTTCTGTCAGGCATCTTTGCCATTTAAAAAACAAACAAAACAAAAACAAAGCAAAAAAAACTGTATAGTACTTGCCCAACACCAAACAACAGACTGACTGTGTTAGTCATGAGCTATTGTAGCTAACAATTAAACTGAAGTTGGTGATGCATCTGTACTAAAAGACATTGTGACCTACTGTTTTGAGTAATGGCTGTTGATACAGCTATCTGCACACCTAGCTGTATTATTTGTCAGATACTTGCATTAAAATGCTCCAAAAGGTATCAGTAACACAAATATGTGCAAGACCTGACCAGAGAAGTTAATGATTCAAGTTAGCAGACAAGAGAAGACAGCTTGCTGCCACAGTCACCTGTGTCAGCACCATCATTCTTTACATCCAGTTAGAAAAAAACCCAAACAAGATGGAAACGGAGAAAACTCAGTTCGATGTCCCATAATGGGACTTCAGTAACCAGTATGGACATCACAGTAGCTGCACAAACCTTGCATGCTGTCTAATGCAACAACCTGTCAGTCAAATTGCCAGTGCTCCCGATAATGCAGACTGTAAGTCTGATCAAAATTTGAACAGGTTTGTTGTCAACGAGGAAATCTGCTATAGGAAGGAAAACATTTTTATACCAAGGTGTAAACATGTTTATTTCTACTGTAAAGTCAGGGTTTTTTTTTTTTACGTGGAACTGTGGACATTGGCTCACTGTGAGAGTCTTTTTCGACCCCAGGGGTGCAGCTAGGTGCAGAAGAGAGCACAAAGTCAGTAAATATTGGCTTAATGAATCAGTTGACCAAGACAGAACTCCAAATGTGTTCTGATTTTGCTCTGGATTTGTTGGACGGTTAAAAGGGAAGCCATATTTACCATATTTAAATGCAATTAAATAACGGTACTTCATAAAATGTCTAAAAATAATAGAAATATCTTCTTTTTTTACCTCAGCCACCTTTTGTGTTTGTTCAATCACCTTAAAGATTGAACTGACCAATTTTCATTTTTTTATTTATTTATACGCATTGGCATGGAAACAACAGATTACTTTTGTAAAAAGGAAGAAAAATAGCCACCTCTGTCAGTGTCATCCCTTAATAAAAATAGCATTGTAAAGAAGATCACAGAACAACTGACTGCATTTATCATTTTACTATATTCAAAGTTTGTCCAACTTGATTTTTCTTTTAGTCTGCTGGTGACCTCAATGGGGCACATTAAGCTGACAGATTTTGGGCTTTCCAAAGTTGGGCTAATGAACATGACCACCAACCTGTATGAGGGACACATAGAGAAGGATGCCAGGGAGTTCTCTGATAAGCAGGTAAATGTTCCTGAGCTCTACAGATGTACAATACGCTTTCTCAAAGCTCACCTTATTTAGAATCCTTTTTGTTTCTGCTGTATAGGTATGCGGCACCCCAGAGTATATCGCTCCAGAGGTGATCCTGAGACAAGGCTATGGGAAGCCAGTGGACTGGTGGGCTATGGGCATCATCCTGTATGAGTTTCTTGTGGGCTGTGTGCCTTTTTTTGGAGACACACCAGAGGAGCTGTTCGGACAGGTCATCAGCGGTCAGTGTTAACAACCCCCCCCTTTGTTTTTGTTTTTTTAAATTGATAATTAAAGGAAATCTTAGACTTTGGGAGAAATGCATTAAATAGTTACTGAGATATCTCAGTCATGCTCAGAATATTTCAATTTACATACCTGAAAATGGCAACTGTCAAAATGAGATACCTGTGAAATGATTAGCCATTGACAATCAGACACATTATCATCAATCAGACACGGTACTGTGTTCCAGCATCCTAAAATATACAGTTTATTTATTTGTTTACTTCCTGCACGTCAGGGGAATTCCCAGGCTGGATCAAATATGAATTAAACATTTGTATAGTGACCACGTGGAATGAGTTGTGTATAATTCCCAATTTTTTGAAGACTGAGATTTTCCTGAAGACTAGCAGAAAACAGATGGCAGTAAGTGGATTTAGCTTGTTTTAGTTCCCAAATGACATTATATTATTGTGATTTATACTTTGTCACTTTATTCCTTCATAGTGTCATTGTGACAGAACAGAGAAAATCTTCTTGAAAAACACGAGCTTTCAGCTCGTCAGCAGCGTGTGGCATGTTGGATAACAGCTTCTATCTGTGCCATGGAAATGAGTGGCATGCAATGACTGATTTGGTATACTCAAAAACAAACTGTACCAATGTTCTGTGTGTGGCTGTTAATTAGAGAGCCCTGAATACATTCAAACCATGCCACGATGGCCTGCGGCTGCACATACATATTCATAGCTTACACCCAAATTTCATTAGAATGGGGTATAGAGAGAACATAGCAGACGGTCAGCATGGAGCACACAGTTCTGCTCTGTTCTCTGCTTGTTTGAGGCTTTCACTAAAAGTCAGAGTATTTTCAGTTATTATTATTTAGCATTACACACAGTAGAGCTAACTTTAATTTGTAAGAGCTCATTTTAAAATACCTTTGAGAACAAAGTGGTTTACTATTAGCTTAAAGTAGAGTTCTTAGGATTTTTCAAACTATAAAATCCTATAGACTCATATTTATTGAGATAATAGCTGATTTACTTATTTCAAGATTTCTTTCTAAAGCTTTTAATAAACAAAATGTTACTATAAAATATCAAAAGTTATGATACGCACCTATCAAAAGTTATAATTGCACCTATAACTCATTTCCAATCACAAAACAAGGGTGGGGAATTAATTTGCACAAGGGGTCACGTGAGAAATGGGACCATTATGAAGGGCAGCTGTCTTCAACAGTCCCAGTTTCTCGTGTATAGTGCTATGAAAAAATGTTTTTTATTTGGTTTGTTTGTTTGTTTTCTTGTGTATTTTTCATAATTACATGCTTTAGGCCAACACATTTTTATATTTGGAAAAAAAAGACAATATAGAAAATGCTTTTTTTTTAAATAATTATTTTATTCATTAAGGAAGAGAAAAACTATCCAAAACTAAAAGTTACCATTCAGTTACTTTATTCATATAGGTCCAAATAGGTTTGGATAGTTTTTCATTTATGTATAATAAATGTATCATATCTATATGAACCATACAATTAAACTTAACTGGTATATTACACCAAACTAATTAAGCAATAGTTAAAAAAATGATTAAGTTCTTTTTAGTTTTTTTTTTCATATATTTCACTATCTACTATAGCATTTTTTTTTCACAGTTGGTTCACAAAAGAAAAAGATATTTTCTGTGAATTTGCGAAAACTTTGTTTTATAATTACAGAACAGTCTGGGCAATGAACAACCAGAAATTCTTCTGTAATTTTACACGTTTGTCATGTAGTTTTACTGGACCGACCCACTTAAGTTTAAAGTGGCCTGTATGAGGCCCAGGATGTAACATGAGTTTGACATCCCTGCTCTAATGTAATGTCAGAAAGCTGTTTGAGGCATTAGCTATCTGGCTAGATAACATCCAGTTTTAGTATCTGTCAGTGAAATAAAATTTATAAGGTATTAGTACAAAGTCATTCTTTTTTGCATTTCTAGATGAGATCAACTGGCCAGATGGGGACGAGGCTCCACCTCCTGACGCTCAGGAGCTCATCACCTTGCTGCTGAGACAGAATCCCCTGGAAAGGCTGGGCACAGGTACAAGCACAAAGAGTGAAGACCTTCTCATATGTGGCGCAGTCAGGGACTGGGTAAGAACTAGGCATGCACAACAGGCCACTATAAATCCTCATGTGCTACCTCAGCATGGCTCATTATTCCAAGTCACCAGGGAAGAAATTGAGGTCATCCACCAGTGGAGCAGTTTATCCTGTGGCCTGCTCACCTCTTCCTCCTGATCAATTGCAATTATTTCCCACTAGTCCATGAATCTAGTTTCATGCACAATCAGGGACTTTGAGTGTGTAGATCTGCAGACTGTAAACGTGACCATGACCCTGGACAAAGGCCTTTAATCAGTGCAATGTACACAACCAGTTTGGTCTGGAGACATCTGGATCTACTTACGCATCTAGATCTCCCCTCACCAGGCTGCCATTCATAGAGGCTCCTGCTATTTCACTAAAGGTCACAGGCAGGAAATTGTTCTGCATAATTTATGGTCATGATAGCGATTTGTCCTGTAGCCACTAGGGAAAAGAGAAACACAGCCTAAGCATTTCTTCTGTTCCTGTGTTTGAACCATTCAGTGTCCAGTGATTTGTGCGTGCGCTTTCTCCACAAGCAATTTTCACATTCTTCCATATTTACCCGACCTGCAGGTGGAGCAGCCGAAGTGAAGCAGCATCAGTTTTTTCACAACCTAGACTGGAACAGCCTGTTGAGACAGAAGGCTGAGTTCATCCCTCAGTTGGAGTCCGAGGATGACACGAGTTACTTTGACAGTAAGTTATCAAACGGCCTCATAAAAACACTCAGTGTTCATAATTCACTGATAGCTGATTGTTCATTCATGTTTGGAGTGTAAACAGGATCTAGTAGCAGCTAATTTTAATTCTTCTTCATGCGATTTCAACAGCATGCAGTGGGGGAAATGATTATTTGATCGCCTGCCAGATTTGTAAATTTGCTCACTTCCAAAGAAATGAACAGTCTTTATTTTTATGGTAGTAAATCAGTATGGTAAATCCAGAAAAAACACATTACATAAAAGTTATGAAGTGATGTCATGTCATTGAATGAAATAAGTATTTGATCCCCAAGCAAAATACAACTCATAACTTGGTGGAGAAACCCCTGTAAGTAAGCACAGCGGTAAGATGTTTGTTGTAGTTGGTCACCAGGTTTGCGCACACCTCAGGATTTTGGCCCACTCCTCTTTACAGAAACTCCCTAAATCCTTGGCTGCTGCTTAGTAACTCAAAGAACTGAGGTCTGGCTAGGCCACTCCATCACCTTAACGTTCTTCTTCTTCTTTAGAAACTCCTTTTTTGTTTTGGCACTTTGTTTTGGGTACATGGCCCCGTCCACCGGCCCCTCAGTGCGGTGAAGTCGTCCTGTACCCCTAGCGGGAAAAAAATCCCCAAAGCATAGTGTTTCCACCTCTATGCTTCACTGTGGGGATGGTGTTCTTTGGGTCATATGCAAAAAAAACCTCTCAGATATGGTTTTTGAAACTGAAGAGCGTTATTCCTGGTGAGCACACTGCTGCTCACACATCTCAGCTGTGCAGCAAGATTTCAACCACTGCTGTCAAAGAAACAACCAGAACTGTATTTGAGACTGTAGTGTGAGCTGTAACTGTGTTAGCAATATTTTGTTGCTCACATATGAAATATTTGCATGTGTGCTGTCATAACTATGGAGCATCACCAGCTTTAAAATAATTATTTTGATCTTATTTTAATGTATTTGACTAAATGGCTAATGGAAAGATAAATATACAATAGTACAATTTCAGCTGCAGTTCTCAAAAATGTGCTGTAAACAAAGTTGTGTGTACAGATTTGTGTTAATTTTTCTTTGCATTTTGTGGAGGCATGTATCACATCACATATGAGGTGTAACTGTCCAAGAATGCAACACTGAAGTGAAAATACTCATAGTAATGACAAACAGCATGCTCAGAATTACGTGGCAGCATTGCGATCAAGTAGCCTCGTGTCCAAACTGTTTCAACAGCTGTCTGCTGCTGAGTATGCCATTTCTTTGTGTTACTGAAGAAGTGAACAATCCAATTACAACCAGAAATGCCAGCTTACCAGCTCTGACAAAATTATGCTTCATCCTTGCATCCCATCTGAGATGATGACTATCCTCCAGATGCTGTTAAAGGAAACTTTGCATTAGTAAAATGCTGTTTTCACTAAAACTCTCCAAGGACATGCAGATCACACTCTGTAGTTGTAATTCCAGTTTTGTTACACTTTTATTAATCAACACTGTCCTATTACAGTACATCTTTCATTAAAATAGACACTGACATTTTGACCAGCCCAATTTAATACATAGTTACTTATGAAGTATGTCTGTAGCAGAGCAGCGACTCTGCCTCTAATTAAAAGGAGTGAAAACACTTGCATTTCTTAGTCATTATACTCTTTTTCTACTTGGGTCACCTTCTTGCACCGTAATAAGAATAACCTGTAATAATGCAATTAAAAAAATATAATGCTCCCCTCTTTCACAGCTCGCTCTGAGAGATACCATCATCTGGAGACAGAGGAAGAGGACACAAATGATGAAGACTTCAATGTGGACCTGCGGCAGTTTTTCTCTTGTTCTCACAGATTCTCTAAGGTATGTCCTTAATCTCCCTCCTCACATTGTTCCAGTGTCATCATCATTACTGCCAAAGACGTTAGCAATATAAATGAGCTCGAGCCCTCATCTGTCCCGAAAAAAAACACGAGCGGTTGCCATTTCATATGGAAATGTGCGTCTAGAAAACAAGGCCTCCCACCGGCTCTTCCTTTATCTCCATAGTGTCAAACGTAGATTTCAGCTTTGCATACATTTTCCACTTGCAAATGAGATTTTTTTTTTTTTTTTCTTGGTAGTAATGTGTGACACAGTACACAATACAGACAAGCTGGGAGTCATCGCTGTGCTGCATTGCAGTATGCTCTCCTCACATCAAAACAAAGCATTACAGTGTGTCTCAGAAAGCAGCAGGGTGTCTCAGAGGAAGCGTTCAGCTATACTGAACCTTCTCGATGCTTGTTGGACACGATGAAGTCTGCATAGCACAGACAAGTGTTTTGTTTTGGAATTCTAGCCTATAAAATAAAGGTCACGAGGTTACCCAGTATCTGTACAGAATGTGATAGATTTTCTTTCTAAACCTTTTTAGCTCATTTATTTTTAAACCTCTGTTCACACTTTTGCATTTATAGCCTACATGTAACAAAGTGAGTCATTGTCTCTGTACGGCTGTCAGGTTTACAGCAGTCTGGATTTGTCCCGTGGGCATCTGGAGGAGAAGGGAGAGACTGAGGAGAAGAAGACCGAGAGCCCGCTGACTGTGGACTCTCTCAGCTGGACGCCAGACTTCGCTGAAGCGTATGAACACCTCCATCTCTAAATCAAAAATGATTACCAGACATCATTAATTGCTGCACCTGACCATTATATAGAATGAGCACACATTAAGTGAGCAGTTCATTGGATGATGATTGTGCTGTAGGGCTGTGCGATATGATGAAATATATCGGATGACGAAATAAAAACATCTATCGTTTCATATTATACGATATTGTTTGCTTCATGGTGTGGCAAAATACACTGTTTACGGCAATATTTTTTTCTCTTCTACCACGTACTCGCATACACGTAATCATGTGAAAGAGTATGGAGAACGTTTACGGATGAGAAGCAAAAAAGAGCCGTTAGGTGCTCAAAATAAACCTTAGACTCAAACGTTAGAACAGGCTTTTCCCAGCAGAACGCCATGAAATAAATACTCACAAAGAAAATGGCGGCCGTTACAACTTGTATCTAAAAATATATAGTTTCAAGCATCGGTCAAAACACTCGACTCCAGGTACATGACACCCAGGTGAAAACACTTCACACAGGTCGAGTTGCCCGAGATTCACAGAATTAACAGAAAATGCACTATTTTGTGATTATATATTGTTATCGGGATGAAAAATGTCTTATATCGGGATATGAGATTTTGGTCATATCGCACAGCCCTATTGTGCTGGCATACTAAACACAAAATA
>VVHJ01006846.1:8320-24956 GCA_015107715.1 Tylochromis polylepis
AAGAAAATTGGATACAAAGACCCACATCATACAATGATAAAGAGAAATTCAAAGCAATTCAACTGCAGATTATTTGTAGCACAAATAAGCAGTATAAGCAAGTATAAACAAATGGAAACTATTAATAGTTGTTTTAAGGGAAAAAATAAAGATGGCCTGAAGCAAAAGAAAAAAACAACATAATGGATCTCTAATGAAAATTCCCAGTCAGAAGAAACTGATCCAATTTGTCTCGGTTCCATGAAAATACACAGAAATATGGATATCGCATAATGTCTGGGTCACTATACAGATTTACATTGGACTGCAAACCAATTTTAAAAGAAATGACAGTTCAAATAAACATGAGGATGTGTCCTAGGGCTTTCAAGGTCCTTTGGAAATTGGAAGTGTGGAGAATAAATCATGATCTCATGGTTTCATGTTACTGAGTGCCTTGTAGGAAGTGTAAGAACCAGGATTTTAAGGGTTTGACCCATTAAAGACCGTGAAGAATATCCGCTTCTTCTGCATTAGCTTTGAGTTTATATCTTTCTTTACTGAGGAAAGTTAGTTAAATGTCACACAATGGCAATGTGTAGTAATACTATTACTCCACTACTTCTCTTTATCATTCATTCAACATTCATTCATTGTCTCACTCACAGCATGACTATTATGTAATTTCTTTGTCGTCTTCTTCTGTTTTACTGGCAGTTGACAACCCATTTAATTAGAGTAGGTAGTTGTACTGCCCTCTAGTGGAAGAGAATGTAATTGTTCTGCCCGTTACTCACGCTAGTCACTTGGAGTACTAATCAGGTAGAACCAGATAATCTTCCATAGCAAACCTGATCATTGAAATGATCTAGCTAATAGCAGTTTGATCTTGGCATTGACATAAATACTTGTTACACTGTCATCTTCAGTATAGAAGTATTTGGTGTTAGATGTGTGGTTAGTATACTGTTTAATAAACTTTGACTAAACCCTGAAGTTTCTGATATTTTAACACTATTGGGTTAACAGACTTACGCTTTTTGTCACTGTTAAACTTTTACTTTCTGCTCCTTTATGTTAAGTAATTGTGACAGCACCTAAAAGTTTCATTGATAACAACTAAACTGAGAATAAATGTTTGCTTCTCGTCTTTTCCCCTCCACAGACCCCAGTCTCTTTACACTCACTTTCACCATTTATCTACTCTGTTTTCCTCTCTTTTCGCTTGTCTCTTGACCTTGATCTCCCTCTCTCCATCACCATCCCGCTGAGCCCTCACCCTCTTCTTCACCCTCTGCCTCTACAAACTAATGGTTCACATCCCCTCTCTCAGGCAGTCTCATCTCTCCCACTTACCCTCCTCACCCTCTTCTTCCTTTTCTCTGGTTTTTCCTTCTTGGTTTTCCCTTGGATATCAGATATTTTTGATATAGGGATTTAGAATTAACAGTAAAACCCTCCTAATAAAAAAAAAAAAATAGAAGTGCAACTTTTTTTAAACCTCAATTTTAGCTTCTCATAATAAGAAATGTTCTATCCTTAGGATTTACATTGTGGATTCATGTCTATCTTTAGGAGCTGAAGCAAGACATCTCCAGTTTCCGCTATGAGGTCCTAGATCTCCTTGGGAACCGGCGTCCTCCTCGGCGTAACTACTCCTCCTCCAGCGAGACAACGAAAGATGACGGTGCCATGGCATCTGAGGATGACAGCGAGTCAGGTGAAGGCACCGGAGGAGGCTTGGGAGTCCAGAGATCAAAGAGTGTGACCTTCATGACCCCAGCAGAGGACGACACAAAGCCGACACCAACGCTCGGCGTGTCTGCGCTGGTGCGCTCTATTTCTGGAATGACCCAGATAGAAAGAGGGGTAGGTGGGGAGGAGCTGGAGGAAGGCATTGAATGGGGGACAGAGGAGGAGGAAGAGGAGGGAAAACCAAAGAGCAATGGGCTGAAGACGACCGTCATCTCTCCATCCTCCACCTCTGTTGTCCCGTCGTCATCTTCATCATTCTCTTCAACGCTCTCATCATCACTCGCTCGTACAAGGAGCCGTCTGCAGCGCCTATCAGGTCCGAGTGCAAAGACGGACTCTTTCAAACGCCTCTCCTACCTGTTCTCCCGCCCCAAACGCAAAGCCCCACCCATGCCTGTCCCTCTTCAGTCCCCAGTCTCCTACACCATCTCCGATGGGTTGCTCCGCCCCTTGGGGAGCCACAGCCACTCCGACTTCGGACTCAGCAACGTGACCAGAAGCGAGACCCACCTGAACGAGATGGGCCACTCTGTTGACATCAGTAACCCGTCGTTCTCTCCCCGGAGAACGAATGGGCGAGACTCGCTTTTGACACTGCCCCTTCCACCCCCCTGCCCCTGCCAATCCCTGCACTGTGCTTCCAACATTTCCGAGTCCAGCTCACGCCTCCTGGACTCCAGTGAGGACGTTTTCCAGGGTGGAGGCATGGGAGGATCAGGTGATGGCAGCGTGGACGGAGGAGGGGGAGGAGGAGTGATGATGATGGGCGGTTGGGTGGGACCCTGCGATGATGTCATAGAGGACAGCTGCGAGGTCATAGAGGACTCCGTCACTACACAGCTATAGGAGAGAGGGACTACCAAACTGTTTCTCTTTGTTTGCAACATGGCTGAATATATACAGAGATGGAGAGAGACAGAGAGAGAGGGCGGAGAATTTGGTGGAATCCATTCTAGAACTTACCTGGATGGATTTGGGATTCTGGAATTCTAGAATGCAGCACTCCCGAGAACGGAGCAGGTTCTAAGGCTTGACTTGATCGTCATGGTAACACCACAGAGGGCATCCTAAAGTGGCAGATGTTCATAGAGGCAGTTTGTCTGGTATTTTTCAGGGTTTAAACAGACACTTTCACTATTATGTGAACTTTTATTGCTAGAAAGTTCTGGAGATAAGTCGCTAATAATTAAGCCAACTTAACAAGCTAGCTAGAACTCAGTTAAAAGTCCATAAATATCTGTTTGGAAAACTTATTCCAGACAATCAAAGTATCTCAAGTTTGACGTTGTCTGGGATTTTTCAGGGTTCAGACACACCTTTCACTATCGCATAAACCTCATTGCTAGAAAGATCTGGAGTTAAGTCACTATTAATTGAGCTGACTTACCTAGCGTGCGAGAACTCAATTAAACCTGTTTGGAGAAGATTCCAGAAATTCAAAGTATCACCAGTTTGACATTGTCTGGAATTTTTTAAGATGGAAACACAAAACACACAAGTTCACTATTGAGTGAATTCCCAAGAGAGCCTAGCTAGCTAAGATAAATGTCATTTATCATCAAGTTTTCTTCAGTATCACAGAAATCCATGTGTGTTCGTCCATGGATACATAAGAAACATTCATTGCTAGAATCCAATTCAGCAGATGATTAATTGCCAAAATGTAAACTATGTAGGAACATAGCATTTTCTTACTGTCGCTATTACAGTTTCCAAATTATATCACAATGTCAGTTTGAAAATTGGCACCAAAAAAAAAATCTATATTCATGAATAATTGTGAATAAAACACGAGAGAAGGAAATATGAATTTCATATTGGGATAAAAAGTATCTAATTAAGAATATGAGGATGTAAATGAGGATGCTTTTAACAGACAAAGTAAATTATGGGAAAAGTTTGAGGCAGTTTTTGCATTAAAAATTTTGTGGTGCTTTGACATGCTGGGGTCTGCATTAAAAGGGTCAGGGAAGATGGTGGTTACAATCATCCCAAATAAACAGTTTGCCAAATGGGGCTTTGCAGAATACCTGAGCTACTAAAATACTACGTGTAAGCTCTTGGACAAATTATATTGATGTCTTGTTTTATAATGATGGTCTGTTAGGATTTTTTTTTCTCCCTCTCGATGGCAGTCTCAGTCTTTTTGTCTGATCTTCACAAACTTCACAAAGCCAAACTGTTTTTATATACATCTGCCATTTTCCACAAATGCCACCATGAGACCAAAGGAGTTCATTTAAAAAGGAGCATACTTTTTTTGTTTTCCCCAGAAATATTAAAACACACATCATTATTATGGGATTACAAGGATTCAAAGTGACTTTTCAAAAAGCAAATATCCCTGTTTACAAAGTTTCACATGATGGTTTCTTTCCCTTTAACCAAACTTCGAATCTGTATTGGAATAAAAATGGAATTAAATCATCTTAAAACCAGTGGAATTTGAAGTGAACTACCCTTTTGCATTCAGCTGAATGGAAGGAGATCACAAACGGAATAACGTCCCC
Source organism: Tylochromis polylepis (assembly GCA_015107715.1). Taxonomy (NCBI): domain Eukaryota; kingdom Metazoa; phylum Chordata; class Actinopteri; order Cichliformes; family Cichlidae; genus Tylochromis; species Tylochromis polylepis. Next base: position 12,565 of record VVHJ01006846.1, read on the forward strand.
TTTAACCATGGAACAATGGATTTAAATTTGACCGAATCACTGGGATGAACAGAAGCAGCATTGAACCTTTGCTCTGCTGTCAATAGCCTGCACCCTCTCTCTCTGCATCAACAAGGGCCAAGGAACTTTATTTTATCCTAATAACAATTATACTAGTAATAATAATAATGGTAATAATAATAAGAGACTTCTATTAATAATAATAATAATAATGAGGACTATTCTGGTTTCTATACACTGTCTTTGCTTCTATTTGAGTTGCCTACGATATCCTGGCTTCTCGTTCAGCTCTTCCTTAATAAGTACACTTTAACCTGGTGAATAATAAGATATTTATTGTGTGGAAGAGGGAGGAGGGCTGGATAAATGGGGGTGGGAGAGAGAGCTTAAGAAACGCGGGACGTTTTAAGGAAGGAAGAACATGGCGAAGGGAAATAAAGGCAGGAGGAATGATTGGAGAATAGAGTGAAAGAAAATGAGGCAAATAAGTGAAGGCACATAGATGTGCTTGAGTGAGGAACAGATGGACTAAACTAGGGATGAGTTTGCCTTTCTATCTATCTGGGAAATCTATTTAAAAGGGAAATTTCACCAGAATTTCATCATGATTTTTTTTTCTCTTGAAGTCGCTTGGTGAGGCGACTTCAAAGGGTTGGCATGAGCAGAGGCTGTTAAATTTTACTCTGGTTAATATACGACTGTCAGCGGTGAAGTAGAGAAATTATGCATGTTTGATCAAAAAAGAAGAAAAAAAACACCATTACCTGCAACACACACATCCAAACACACACACACACACTTAAAAATCAGCTTGTGTGATGAGTATCTCCCAGCTAAAAGTATTGTCCTTGTCTTTGTGCTCTCTCAGCAGGATGACATCAGCTCCTCTTATGTCTTATTTGATTGTTTTATTCATTTTGTCCGTCCTTGTCCGCTTTTTTTTCTTCATTAAAAAAAAGCCCCTCTGGTTAGACAGCTGTCTTGGCAGTAGAAAGCCTCAGAGCAGCAATGAATCAGCATCCCAAAATGCCACGACGTCAACCGCTGTGCATCCTGTAATCATAATGTCACGGCCAGAGCCCGAGAGCTCGGACAGCAGGGGCGCAGTTAAGTGCTTAGCAGTGCCAGCCCATCAGTTTAGTATTTAACAATCAATTTCTTCTTACTTTGCATTCCAGTAACAGAGGATGACTAATCTGCACGTGACAACCGTTTTAATACTGTAAGATTTTTTTCTTTTTTTAATACTCGTGAGAAAAAAGACACAGTTGGTCGTTCAAAAACTTAAACAGACCTTAGACGTACAGGGATGTTTTATTTTTCATCTGAATTAGCAAACATTTCACAATTTGGGATTTGGACATGTCTTTGGTTTCACATTAACTCTTTAGCCCTTAAAGGTCTGCTAGGAGTAACTTCTGAAGCTCCTATTGTGATTGGCCTGTTCAGTACCGTTGATTCCTCCTGTGCATTTCTGGCTACTTTTTTGCTGCAGTTTTTGAATTTATCAGTGAGAGAATAGCAATCATCCCCTCAGTATAAGGAATAATAAACACAGCATTAATATAAGGATTCACAAATGACAGAATATTCCTAGAGGTAGATTGTTGAAACAATCAGAATAGACATAAGGGAATGTACAAAGAAGTGGGACAAATATGTTTCCCTCCAAAAGAAGCCTGACCGCAGCAAAGAGTGCACACCCAGGAAGGAAAAAATGTCCCAACATTTTTCTTTTTTCTGTCTGCTGCTTTTGAAGGAGACTCATTTTTTTTTTGTTTGGTAGAGTAAACTCAGGCACAACATGAAGTCAGGCTCGACCACAGCCTCAGCAGACCAGCTGGTCTTAATATCAGCCCACATCAGCTGGTGGCTCAGCTGATACCTTGCTATGCATGCCATTGGCAGATCTCATATAGTGTGTGCTATTTAAGCTGCTTTAGTCTGGCTACAGTTGCTGCACATCTGCAAGCTGCTTTGCAACCCAGTCCACTCATAACCCCTCCTTAAATTGATGTGTCTGACTTAATCATATTGTTGTTACTGATACCTGCTCTATTCTGTGCTGGTCTGACAACAGAGCCATACTGACAAATACAAATGACTGCAGATGGAAATAACAATCTTCAGACTGCAGTGTTGCAAAATGGACCCATGCTGTTTCACTGTCATATGTTTTGCTACCTGATAGATGAAAATGTCAGAGATACTGTGGAAGAAAAAGAATTGGCTTGTAATAATAAATTTAAGAAGAGGATTTGTCTGTTGCCACTTTAAAGCATGACAGAAATTTAGTTCTAGTAATTGTAAATGGACTGGTTCATATAAAGTGCTTTTCTACTCTGAGCACTCAGTGCGCTTTACATAACATGCCTCATTCACCCATTCATACAAGCACTTTTTTATGGTTTTTCTATGCAAGTGCTTTCTGTCTAACATTGACACACATTGGGCTTAGTATCTTGCCCCAAGATATTTGGAATGCAGACTGAAGCAGCCAAGGATCAAACCATCAACCTTCCGATTAGTGGATGACCTGCTCTACCCCTACAGCAACCCCAATATATGCATATTATCTAGTAATATACATGAAAATGATGCATCCATGTTTTTAATCACACTAGCATAATATTCATGTTAAGTATCCCCTCCAACATCAGTGTTTCCACTGCTTCACCAGAAAGCGGCACACGTTAGCAGCCTCACTATGAGTTCTAGTAGTTCCTATGTTTGCCGACTGTGCTGCCATCATGTGTATTGTTTTTTGTTTTTTTACACTATTTCATAGTATATATGTGATATATACATATATCACAAAGCCTCTTAGGGAGTTATGCAGTTCAGCTTAATTTTTTTTTAAAAATGAGAAGTGTTTTGGAAAGCTTATTCAGTAGGCGGGCCAGTGAATGTGTTTCCACCCGTCAGTTCCAGCCTCACCTCACCAACAGTTGGATTTTATATGCACATTAAAGAAAGTGCATGAAGCCCCTGAAAGAGACGTAGTTCTTAGTGGATGCGTATTTTAGGATTCAGTCCAGAATGACGTTTTTTTTTTTTTTTTCTCAATGAAAAGCTTGTAAACACAGCAAGTGAAGATGAATGTCAGCAAAGATGAAGAGTGAAGTTGCCACGCAGGGTTGTAATTGATGGCGGAGACTCTCCTCTCTGATAAACTCAAGGCAAGTAACAGAGAGACAGCAGGAGGAGGAACAGCATTTTTCTTTTAATAAGGCTGACAACAGCAGTGATACTTACTGTAATCATGTAATCATGATCAGAAGCTTTTCAAAGAGTCCTTCCTCAGACCACCTTAAACATGAAGAAGAGCAACATTTTTTCTGCTCCCTTCCAAAACTGGTTTGTAAAACTGATTCCAGCACTGCAGGCAAACAGTGATATAGTGATCTTTAAATCTTTCATCTTTGCTGCAGGCTGACAGCAGCCTTCTCTCCCTTGCCGCAGAATTTAATTTTAAACTTTAGTTACTAATCATAATTATTTGTGCGACTGTAGACTGCTTTGAGCTTTGTCTCAGGCCAGTTAAAAAATATACAAGGGACCAGTAAATCCCAACGGAAACAGTAGGGTGGTCAGACTGAGCATCAGTAAATGTCTTGATTTAACTGTGTGGTCACTTTGGAGGCTGGCCTAAACTACTTTAAAAGACCCTCAGTGATGTGAACTGAAAGCGGGAGTAGAAACACCGCTGATAAAGTGAGCACAACTTCTAATTTAGAATTTGTTGTTAAATTGAGATGTTTAGCATATTTAAATGTTTTGAAAAAAAAAAAACAGATTTGAATGCCCAGTTGTCATTTTTTGTTAAAGTACGCACTTAAAGGCTGGTGACAAAGAGCAAACTAGTACTTGGCCTTCGGCCAGACCAAAGACAGTTGGGTGACATAGCCTCAAAATTGTTTCATGATATTTCATTTGTGATAATGATGTTTCTGACAATATAGAAAAAAATACTGAAAATGTTGTTATGCTTGCAGGTATCTATAAACATAAGTTAATGAAGGGCATTTTCTTTTCCAGTGAGCTGATGTCATTGATGACACACTTTACAGTATAGTGAAATAGCGGTAACAAAGCGTTATATCCAGTGACACAGCATAAGTCAAATATAAGCACAAGAGTACCTGAGGTAGTGTTTTCCTTGGAAATTTGAAGTAAAAGTACAAAATAACTACTTAACATTTTAGTGTAACAGCAATTAAAATAACTTAAAACTGCCTTGTCTCATTGTTGAAATGATATAATATGACGTGTGAAAATCTATTCTGGTATTACTGCAGATGATATGACTGGGCACAGCCCTCAGAGGCAGCAAAAGATGGACATAGCTACCCTGACATCACACACCAGTGTCTGAAGTCCTGTTTTGAATAAGAATACTTTATTAATCCCAGAAGACATTGTGTAATTTGGAACCAGGTGTGACAAGCCAAGGGTAAATCTGACTGAAACTGCCTGCTTATTGGCTGATTGACAAGTTGTTATATACTACCATGCATAATCCATCCCTTTGTGAAACTTGGAATTCCCAGAATTTACAAAATACATTTGGTGTTTTATTTAGTATGACCTTAAGTGAGTGAGCACATCAGGATTCATCAGGAAAGGTTTGCAGAGGTCAAGACCAAGGACTGTTTACCCCATAGGCTTCTATAGGGTGTTTTTTTGTAGTATTGCCCCCTGCTGGCGATTAAAACGAATGCAGATCTAAGACTGCAAAGGTATTTGCTTCACATTTCAGACACAGAAGCTATAACCATCATTTTAAACAGCCTATGATTGAAACCTAGTCTGACTAATTAATTAATAGTAGTTTTTAAAGCTTATGTAAGTTACTTAAGTATTTAAGTAAGTTTAAGTTTTTGTTTTTGTTTTTTTTACAAAAAGGATGTTCTCAAGCAGTTTTTACAGTGAGACATGTAAACTCTTTCAAATCAACTGATTTGAACTGGTTGGAGCTCTATTGTGATCTTAGTCAAGTAAATACAGTGAATTCTTCTAAATTCAGTTTGCAGAGATTTTAACAGTGAATTATTCTTCTAGTATTGAGACATAACTCTTCTTTTCACGAGGTAAACTCAACCCTATAGCAATTTTTTTTTTTGCTTCTTTAGCTCTTTGTTTTGAAATAATTCACATCTTTAACCTTGTCTATCTCATTGCAACACTCCTCTCATAAAGACCTTAGTATCCTACCTGACCAAATGGTGGGGGAGGTGAACATTGTGACATTTGTAACTCGAAGGTGCGTAAAGAGGAGAAAAGCTCTCAAAAGGTCAAAGCAACCAGCAACATTTGTGGTATAAAGATCACCTTCATTGCTTACATATTCTATCAGGGCTGTCAAGTTTACGCATTTGTGTTGAAATCCACTTTTTTCATTTCAGCCCACTGCACACTCAGGGCGTGTTACACTTTTCTTAAATTTATAGGTGGTAAATATGGCATGCCGAAAAACAAGACAGACAAACAAGACGGATGTTGTAAAGTTGTGCAAGCCACAAATTTTAAATCTTTGAGGGTCTGCCCTCATACTCACAAAGTCTTAAAGCTACACCAGTCAACAGGAATGACTGTGCAATATGAATTTCATAGTTATTGGTAGAAAAAGTTGCTATTTGTTTGCCGGGTGTGCAAATGACTGCACACACACTCCCCATGAAAATGCTAAAAAGTGATAATACATCAGCAGTGTGTTTTCAGGTTGTTGCACTACCCTCAAGTAGCCCAGAGAAAATCAATTAATCCAGCTCTAATGCATTGGGATATTAGAAAAATGTGGATTAATATTTGAATAATCTTTTGATCTTGTGTGAGGCTCCAGGCATTTAATAAATCAATGTTTTGATTGGCTGGCTCACAGACTGGACTTACGCTGGGCGGGAAGGGGTTTAGGAAATTTAATGGCTTCTAAAAACACTCCTTAAAGTGATAATCAGCATCAGTGATTGCATCAGTGGAGGAAGTAAAGCTCTGCATGATCTGTAGTGAAAAGAACCCGGAGGAAAAGGAGGGCACAAGTAGAGGTGCATTTTATTAAACAAATCTTGAAATTCAAACTAAACACAACAGAAAGGACAAAACTAAACTAAGGTACAAACCAGGGTCGGCACCATGAGAGAGATTAATCTGAGGAGTTGGTGAAGGACGTAGACTATCTGATAAAGACTGAAGGAAGAACACAAAGAAAGGCCGCTACACTCCACGTAGAGTCACACTTATGGCTGCTGAAGGGTCTCTTAATTAAAGGTAAACATTGCACCTGCAATTCTCAAGACGGTCACAGCAATTGGTGGAGAGTCCCTATGGGAGTGTCCCCAAGGGCTTTAAATCTGGGACTCTCCACCATTTGCTCTTAGAACTGAAGAAGCTTCTCGGATGAGAGGTGAAACGTCTTCAAGAAACTTAAAGAAGTCCAGACGCGCTTCTTTCCAAGCTCTTTAGACTACGATGACCTGGATGACTGAGAACCTTCACAGACATACTCCCATTTTGACCTTGGGACTTCCAGGCCATACTCGGCTCAGATGTTTCTGTATACTATGCTGGCCACTTGGTTATGGCGTTCCATTTATGCCCTGGCTGCTAGCATCTTGCACCTTGCTGTTATGTGCAGGGTGCAATATATGAAGGGAATGATAAATGTGATGATAAATACGCAGAAGGGTAATCAGGGCAGAATGGAGACACCTTGAAAGCCAAACTAAACACAGGGCACTAGAAACATACTGTAGTTTAAGTAAAACAGGGAGTGTCCTCCTATGGAAAGACACAGGAGGACAAAAGGAAACAAAGCAGAATATAATTAAATCGTGGCCATTGCTATCTTACATATTTTTTGGACCACATTTAGACAAGTGCATGGATTGCTAGATCATCAGTTAACATATTTGCATAAACACTCAACACAGTGTTTTTGTTCATAAAACTAACCTGCCCTCCATCTGTCACCATGCTTCACCAGTATCATCTCCAGCCTATTTATTTGAGAATACAACTTTGAAAAGATTTCACCTTTTAAAAGAAAAAAAAAAGTAAAAATTAAAAGTGAGGAAAAAGAAAATCCAAAAGGTCAGCATCATGTTATAACCATACATGAAGGCTGATAACCCAGAAAGCAGAAGTGGAAAGATTTTTTTAAAGGATCCTCTGTTACCATGGCAGCCAGCCTGCACAACACCACCCCATAATCAGGAGTGTTCGTGTCTCATAATCAATCGGGCTTCTATGTGCAGTGAAATTCTGTTTCTTACCAAAATAAAATAAAATTGCAACATTGTTGCACCAATTGAAGGCTTTTCTTTTGAAATGTAAAGTCTGAGTGAAGACACACAGAGGAGCACTAACAATTTGATAAAGTCACTGCAGTCATGTGTGTGCTGCCCTTAAAGATTTTGGATCACACCACACACTGGACTCATCAGGCCGCACATGCTGTTTGGCAGAGCACTGATAATCAATCACTGTAGTAGATCAATATCAGTAATGCCTGTCTGTTCTCCAGAGTGTGTGTGTGGCCATGGCGTAATTGATCAAGCCAGAATCCATAATTAGATTCTGTTTTGCACCTGATTAATAGATATGGGCTTGGTTAGAGTTGTACACAATCAATAGGTGTGTGTTTATGTCTTGACTTGTGTCATTGTGAGGACCAAGTTTGGGAGTTTTTGGACATTTGTGGAAGTTGAGGACATTTTGACAGCTCTGATTGAAGGTTAATGTTGATTTTAGGGTTCAGAGTAGAACCTGGTTGAGCATTTGAATTTGAAGAGGAATTAAGTTGTGATAATCACATGAACAGGGTCCTCACAAAGCTAGAAATATAGACATGTGCCGGTCCAGGAGAGAGAGACTGAGCTATAGAGAAACAAGCAGAGCATTATTGAAGAGGATATATGTTCTAAGTGGACATGTAGTGATACACTGTGGGGTATAAAAATAGAAATCGAGCAGTGGTGAGGATGGGAGGAGACGCATGATTCATCTTATGCATTATTCACTCACACGACCACTGACCAGCTGCAGGTTTGACTGTGAATTGCTTGAGGCAGCCGCAGCCTCCAGTCCACTTTATTAACCCTGGATGAATGTGAATCACATGCACAGAGGAACAGCCGTGTCTCAAGCAGCAACCTCTGAGGCTAATAAAGTGACAAGAAGTGCCAAAAAATGCAGTTCCTCCGACAGCCACTTGAGGCTGAATCAAAAAATGAGTCCCCATAGACTTCTGTGTTAAAAATGCTACAGCATTAAAAAACAGGTTTACAGCCCAGAATGGAAAACTATTTGGGCTTTTATTGATTCTTAACAACAGTACAGAGGGTTAGTTATTTTGTAACTCATCAATCTGGGCACAGGAGTTAGGCGAGATTTAGTAGACCGCTCCCTGCCTGCAAAATCTCACTCACACTAATTGAAGTCGGTAGACTGGATCTCTCTGTGCCTGTGCTGTCGGTGCCTTGAAACAGAAGCATCTGGCATAATATAGAATACTCCAAGAAGTTTGCGCTACAGGGTTTCGTAATTGAAATTTTAGGGTTTTATTAGTGTTTATTAGCCAGTAATTTAGAAATTCATCGCCTCACTCCTGGCTCAAAAAAAACCCCCAACATGGCATAAAATGTGAAGTCCAGTGAGTAATGTCATGGTGGCTGCATTCATATTTTAATACAGTTTATTCCTTGTTTTCTATTACAAGCCTTAGTAGTGTGTTTGTGTAAAGGAAGAGAAATTTTTTCTCGTCACATTTACACAGGGCACAGGTTTGTCCATTATTACCATTCAAAAATGTGCTTTAAAATAGAGGTATTGTACATAAACAACAGTAAAGAGCCACTATTGGTCAAATTTATGGTCACTGTATAGCAAGTTTTGAAGTTATACATGGCAAGATTTAACACTTTAGAGTTGTTGGGTTTTTAGATTTTCATATTAAAATTTGTTGTAATGTCTAAAAAAAAAAAATGTTGATTTAACAAAACTCGACCTCTTATTGAGGTCAGATTCAGAAAGTTACAAAAGGGCATGAGGCTAAGAAGCAGGAATAAGCAATGCTGACACAAGATCTGACAAAATACAAAGGGAGACTGCGACTAAATATACACAGAAGGGTAATCAGGGCAGAGTGGAGACTCCTGGGAAGTAAAGCTAACCAAAAGGCACTAGAAACGTAGCTTTAAGTAAAACAGAGTGGCTAATTTTAAGCAGGGGAAAGACACAGGAAGACAAAAGAAAACACATAGGAGAACATGATTAACTACTATATTATAAGTAGAACCAAATACTCAAAATACTTCTGAACCGAAAAGTTTAAAAAAAACCACTTAAAACAGAAGATGGTTAATAACATCGATAACCAAAAACCAAAATAAAGCCAAAATTCATAGACCATGACCTGATTCATATATTGAGGCTCGCATAAATATATCTCTATATGAACATGCAGAATCTACAGGCAAAGGACAAGATTTTGGTTTTCCTTTCAGTTGACATTTGAGATGAGACGTGCTAACTTGGAAGATGATCAGTGCTCTGCACTTCATAGTGGAATGATGTGCATTCCCAGAGTAACATGGTTTAATTTAGATTGTGATTTAGAGTAACAAGAACTGGATTTCAGCTGCTGGGTTTCGATGTTTTTTCATTCACTATTATAGGAAGCAGGTATAGGAGTGATTCGAAGGTTTGCAGAAAAGGTGTACTTGTATTATGTGTCAGAAGCAGCTTTTTTTAAAAGTTTGCTTCATGGTGTCGCTTTATCAACAGTCAACCATCCTCATAAAAAGACAGTCCGAACAGGTCATGTCTTACCCCATAAGCTGCTGTATTTTAAAGTTGGTGCACATGTTTTCATGCCCCAAAGTTTACAGTTTCTTTTTAATAGGATTGTAAAAAAGAAGGGGGAGCACTGTTAACAGGAAGTTACTGCTAGACTGCTCAACACCTATGAGTTTGGCTGCTTATTAACATGTCAGCCTGTAGTTTTGTGGGTAACTCTCATGCATATTTCCTCAACCCATCATTTGTCATTCATTAGTGTCCTTCACTCTCATTGGAGTCACTCCAAGAAGTACCTGCCTTGTTCTTGTCACCAGATGTCAGGTACTTATTTGTTTTGGGGGTTTTTTTCCCCTGTCATTGCTAAAAGTCTCTGGTCACCTGCCGCTGCTGTTCCCTTCCTGTCTATACACCCATAAAAGAAAAAGCCAATGACTGAAGGTAATGAGTTGTTTTACACTAAAATTAGGACTTCCATGCATCAGTTCACTTACTCGGAGTGATGGTGGCATTGGAGTCTATCCTGGTTGTCACACAGTGACAATAGAAATGAGCATTAACATTAAAACTGTCTCCAGTTTGCTGGCATCAATCAAAAATAAATTTCCTGCACGTGTCTCAGAGGTTGTCGCTGCTACTCATCACACAAGCATTTTCCCACATGCACACATGGTGACAAACAGATATACAGGTACACACAGTACACATACAGTATATGAGTATATCATTCAGGTTCCCCTCTCACCTTCTAAAGGGATTTTGAGCTTTAAGATTAAGAAACCTGTCCTTGTTTCGTTTTCTTTTCTTTGTTTTTATGGATTTCCACTTGGATGAATGTATGACTGTGTTATTTTTCTAGAACCGGACGGCTAGCGCACGTTGTTGACTCTTTAATAAAGGCATCCTTAGGAAAGTGGGCTGTGATCGGGCTGTTTCTTTGACTTCAATCTGCGTCTGAGACTTCCTTTTCAGTTATCCCATAATAAGGACGTTAGGGTGAAAACCACCTGAAATTGCAAGACATTTGATTCTCAGTCATTAAAGCTGCATTGGAGCTCTGATTAACTGCAAGTTATCTATTTTGCAGCCAAAATGACAGATTTTTAAAAATATTTATAATGATTAACATCTGTTCAGTATTAAAATATTTACTAGAAGCCTTAAAGATATGAAATTCCACCACTGGGAACAAAAATATTATACAAAGTTTATAGATGGAGTCATGATTTCTCACTCATTCTGTTTCCCCTTCCTGTTACCATTTAAAATCTGCTAAAATACAAATTAGAGATAATTTGGAAGAAAAAAATAAGTAGCTTCATAGATTTGCAAAAAACAAGTGTAAACATCATCTTTGATGGCGAAAGAACAGAAATTTGAGGAGCAGTTCTGAGAGATTCTGCAGAGGCCGATGAGGGCTTAATTGAATTGATGCAACCAGAGACGAGACTGAGAGGATCAAAGAACCGAAGCTATGGTGGCGATTGGGACCCGAACACCTGACACGAGTCTATAAAGCCAGCTGTGAGTTTAAATGTGCACTCACAAAAGGCACTTTTAGCAGGAACACTTGTTTTGTCTGTTCTGGCGCCACGGTTCTGGTTATTTTTAGAGGCGCTTGGAGACGAGGAGGACTCACTCTGAGATTTAATTGACATCCTGTAGGGTGTTTCTAGGTGCCTGACTGCATGACTTTTCTCCTGACAGAACGGGTGCAGCGAGTCGTAAGAAACCCGCTCACCATAAAAGACTCAGGATGTGGTTTCTAATGCCAAATATAACCTGGCTGAGCCATGTAAATTAGATCAAGAGGAGCTGACTTCCTTATGTAAGAGGTGGGAGTTGTTAATGGAGCGCACAGTGCTGTCAAAGTGCTTTTCATTTACTTTTGCATATTCAGTGGTGTTGCACTAAAAGCCACATGTGGGGCTTTTAAAAAAAAAAAATTATTTATAATTCTTCACGCTATGTTGTGTTATGATTTCCACCAACTACAATTAATTTGTCAGAATGTATAATATTTCAAACAACAGTGTTACAAATAAGGCATTTCCCAGCAAGGACTCCAATTGACCCCACTGGATGGCTTTTAAAAAATTTGAAGGTGGGCATAACTTTTAGATTTATAACAGTATTTTCTCAAGTTTTTCCTGCTGATAAAGACCTCCCCCATGGCCACTGATACTACATCAAAGTAATTAAACACAGATGTTGTAGAAATATCTGTGTTTTTACAATGGATGACAACCTCCTGGCAACTAGGGGGAAAAAAACTCAATGGTTGTCTGGTGCATTGAAGTTTTGCGCATTCAGCTACCAGTTGCAGGTATCTGCACTAACCAGTTCACCTGCAGGTGACCTGTTTCAATCCAGTCTTTAAGTGATGACGTATGAACCCTGCTTCTGGGTCCAAACTACTCTGCATTTATTAAGGCTGTTGTGTTTTTAACATGTTTTAATGCTTTGTATCTTGTTCTATTTAATCTCAACAAGCCCCTAAAAACAGTTAGTGATCACTGTCGGCTTCTCTCGGTTTTTATTACCACTATTTATTTTAAAGCTCAGTTTTTAAAACCTTACGATGTAACTACAGCCCA
>VVHJ01006847.1:0-11698 GCA_015107715.1 Tylochromis polylepis
GTTTCAAACAAAACATATCCATGTGTTAGAATGGCCCAGTCAAAGTCCAGATCTAAATCCAATCAAGAATCTGTGGCAAGATCTGAAAACTGCTGTTCACAAACGCTGTCCATCTAATCTGACTGAGCTGGAGCTGTTTTGCAAAGAAGAATGGGCAAGAATTTCAGTCTCCAGATGTGCAAAGCTGGTAGAGACATACCCTAAAAGACTGGCAGCTGTAATTGCAGCAAAAGGTGGTTCTACAAAGTATTGACTCAGGGGGCTGAATAATTATGCACACCCCACTTTGCAGTTATTTATTTGTAAAAAATGTTTGGAATCATGTATGATTGTCGTTCCACTTCTCACATGTACACCACTTTGTATTGGTCTTTCACGTGGAATTCCAATAAAATTGATTCATGATTGTGGCTGTAATGTGACAAAATGTGGAAAAATTCAAGGGGGCCGAATACTTTTGCAAGCCACTGTAACAGTCACCAAAATTTGTATCCTAAACAAAAATGTAATCGAGTTACCAGGCCACAGGCCTGAGATTTGCCTTACTTCTAGTGAAAAGATGTGTGTGTGTATATATAGTGATTTCTTATTCATCCACGCCTCATTTGAGAAGTCCACAAACCAATGCATGACGTCAACCAGTCTATAGGAGGAATGATATCCAGACTGAAAATTTAAGAAGTTTTCTTGCCATGGCTGTATGAATACACTAATCGCAGCTCATATGAATGTAGAAGGCTACACTTCTTAAACAGAATAAGGTTCAGAGTGAGTTTAGACTTCTAAATTACATTCATCATGTTCAAGCATCAAGCTCATATTCACAAGCACATTCACTGACTCTCTACCTATCCAGCTTCACCCATGAGCTCATTATTAATAAACAAACAAATAAACTGTTAAATTCAAAACATGATTTTCCATTAACGGCACTAAATATACTTAAAAAAACAAACAAATGTAGGCATTAAATCTTAAAATGTGACACAAAGCGATATTGCTAAATTAATCCTGCTTTCCTCTATTTGTTTACTTTCCCATTAATTTTTTTTTCTATTTGTTTATTTATTCAGGAATCAGTTTGGCAGCTATTCTGATCAGACATACTCTACCAAACGTTACACAAACCTGATGCACTGTGTTAGCAGATGTTCGTTTACTCCCTCTGTAAACACTTGGGGCCTTTAGCATGAGTGCACTGTGGCATCATGCTGTGCTTCTAATGGGTGGCTCAAAGTGAAGGTGCACTTGCAGGATGGGCTGTATTGAATGTCACAGACAAAAAGGACAGCATTTCCCAGGGATGCTCCCAGCTGTAGGGCTCTTTTGAAAAATCCGTTTTGTGCGCTGGTGGAGAAAGAGGAGGAAGACAAAGGGTTAGAGAAGGAGCGAGGGATCAGGAATGTGCGAGACAGCTAAACCATAGACGGGCTGAACGTGTTAGCTTGTTTACCCTGCGCTGCATTCTCAAAAGACAATGCCCTCCTATCACACCGACTGCCAAGGTCTGTCCTTGGACAGATAACACAACCTCAACTGTTTCTCACAGCTGCTCAGATTGTTGCCTTAGAGGCACACATGCTCAGAGGCTGTTACAAATTTTCAGCGCTCGGCTTCAGGAGAGCCGGATCTTCTGATTGATCTACGTTAAACCCCTCTCTTTGTGTTTCTTCCTCCTTCGCAGAACTACGAGGCCTTCTTTGACGCCAGGGAGGAAAACGCCGTGTACGCATTTCTGGGTCTGACTGCTCCTCCGGGCTCTAAAGTAAGCTCATGGACACAGTAACACATGCTGGGTCCCTGTCCCTCCTGAGAAGTGCATTCCTACTGCCTCTGCCACATTTCCTGTAAAATGATCCTAAATATACACTTGTCTTCACACTTTAATTTCCATAAAGAAAACACCCATTACATAATACATCTGTTCATGATATCCTCACACCACAGCAGGCCTCCTCTCCGTTCTGCACACTCTCTCGCTCGCTGGCGCCTCCTCTCTGCTACAAAGGGGACTGCAGGGAGGTGTGCCAGTTACCATGGAGACAGAGGGGGTTTTCCTCTGAGCTGTGGCAAGGAATATATTAACCAGTATCCTCCATTTTAATATAACACACTCTGTCCCTTCCCCTCTCTGTTTTTTTGTTGGTTTTTTTGTCTCCAGGAGGCCGAGGCTCAAGCGAAGAAAGAAGCACAGCAGTAGCAGCTCCACATCGTCTCCAACCTGACACCTCAGGCTTAACCCACATCTGGACCCAGCCTCGCCTAGACCCGGGGGGGGGGAAAGAAGCAACACCTTGCTCAGCTTATAAATATATGAAAGGTTTCAATGTATTTTTTCTCATGACGTTTCTGTTTCATAAATCTGCGTTCAGCTGTGCCTTGCTAGCTGTAGTTGAAAGGAGGTGCTAAAGCAGACTATTAAGGGTATCTAAAACAGCTCAGCTTCCTCCCATTAATCTCAGCCTGATAATCCTATTGGCCTAATGACATGTCAATCAAAGCATTACCGTGAATGTGTGACTACCCGATTGGGAAGACATCATCAGACCCAGTGAAATGTACAAAGAAAGATTCGCTGTTGGCCATAAAGAACATCATCCAACCTATTATTTAGAGGTTTAATCAGTAGAAGTCTTAAATGTTTCAGCCACATTGTGTGAACCAATAACTGTTTTCTCTTACAGTTTTTATTTACTTTCTGTCGTCTTAATGCTGTTTTAATAGCAAACCCTTTTTCTACAAGATAATATTTGCTTAAACGAAATGACAATACATGAAATTTTGGTGCTTTTTGTTTGTTTTTGGGGAAGTTGGATAAGAGGCTCTTGTTCCTATTAGAATAATTTTTTTTAACAATGTGTTGGTAAATCCCTGACTTACGTAAATTGGTACAATCTCTCATTGGAATGAAACAGCAATGACACACACAAAAAATAAGAATGACTCTTAAAACAGTCAGCCAATTTTGAAACAAGCTCTGCCTCCTCGCCCCGTGCTGTTCATTTTTTATGTACAATAAATAATTGTAAGTTGGCTGGACGTGTCTGTTTTTGTTTTTTACTTTAGCATGTGTGAGTCATCTCAGACAGTATTCAGAACACCTTCACGTAACTGTTTCTTAAATGTAGTTTTAAACAAATGCACTTTTTTTTTCATCCATTTACATTCAGGAGACTTTCATGACAAAGCCAATGTGGTGCTCTCAAACTGAAGTAACTAAATAATAAGTATTCAGACACTTCACTGTGGCACTCCAAACTGTGTCTGCAGTCAGACTGGCAAACACTTTACACTGTATATTAGGACCAAGGAGTCCAAGGAGTTGTCAGTGGACCTTCAAAATAAAACTCTCCAGATCAGGGAAAGGGTACGCAACCTATTCTAAAGCTCTGAGCGTTACCAGGCACACAGCAGCCTCAACAGCTGTGAAATGTAAGAATAGACATAGACTAAATTTGACTGTCTCACCAAATCATGCAATAGCACAAATAGGTCCTATCTCAGATAGGTGACCAAGGATCCAGTGTTCACTTTTACAGAACCTACAGAGGCATTACCCAGAAGACTTGAAGCCACTAAAAGTAATAATGAAATTCAGAATCTGAAAACTCTGGAAGTAGTTAGCTTATAAAGTCATGCATTGCACAGGTTATTTCCTATCCCACTGATTTTCCATTTCAGTGACACAAAAACAAAAATTGCCAAAAGTACTTTAAGTTCACTTGGATTATGGTCTATTGCCTACAGGTCTGTAAGGCACTGTGTATTCTCTCACCAACTTGGTGGTAAGGACAGGAGTCCTAAGGTGAGATGCTTATACCTTCCTTTGGTGGTTCTTTAATACAGACTGAAGGTTTGTGGATGGTCATATGAGCCAAAGAACCAAAAGAAAAGATTTCCCCTATAAACATCTCAGATGATTTCAGTTACATAACTGTTTCAAGGAAAACGAAACTAAGTTATATCAAACTGGAGTTTTTCAAAATAAAACATTAGCCTACCTCATTTATCACAGCAGAAGCAGAGTTATTTCGATTTTTACCCTTTGAATTGGGTCTTATTCTGAGGTTATTAGCCACTAAACTCCACATTATATAAACTTTTCCACAGACTTTAAATACTCTAATTATTCTCTGACTTTGAATGAATGACTAGTACTTGAACTGAACTGTTCCTTTGCTTAAGTAACAGAACCGGATACCACCTGCTCCTCAATTTGACGATATTAACTTATCCTGTTATGTAAAAATGCACCGTTCTCATTTTTCAACTCAAATTTTCAGTTATAGATTAAATAAAGGAAGTGCTGGGGCGGGAAGGTGGAGGGGGCAGTTCTTAGATGCAGAAGTGAAACCGGACTGGAGATCTTTATAACCGCACTTACAATCACGCAGTGCCTTTAGTGCATAGAAGTGACAGAAGAATCAAAAGAGGCAGAGGAAAAAGGAGGCCAGTTACTAGGCGGCATGTTGGCTGAAGGTTTTCTCAGACTGCTGGTGTACAGGGAGGAGAGAAAGTTTGCCTCCAATTCCAAGCGAAAGAGATTGCAGACAAGTGGTCATTGTGCCGATCCATCCAACTGTGCTCACTCTGAGTCGAGCTCTGCAGTCCCAGGGGTGCATTCAGCAGAAGCAGGTAAAAAAAAAAAAAAGAAGCCTTTTTTGCCATTAGCAAACAAAACATGTTGGAAAAGCTGTCCCATATTAGTGTGACAGACAGTTTATCTGCACTGGGGTTTATGTAGTAACTTTATATCCTGCTGCAGTCTAGTTCCCTCTAACTAACAAGCTTCCTCTTTTTGTTAAATGCAACCGTACCAACACACACACATCAACAGTCACTGGTTTTAAAACTGTTGGTGTGACATGTTGGTGCAGATAGAACTGTCCCCTCACAACAAAAAGCTACCTGGTGTTAATTTTTTTTTGGGGGGGGGGCTTTCTGTGGCGTTTACATGTTCTTCCTGTGCTGATGTGGGTACTCCAGCTTCCTCCCAGTCCAAACGTATGCGTGTTAGGTTAATTGATGATTCCAAATTGGATGTGAGGTGAATAAAGTGCTTAAAGTGAGAAGCTGCGGTGACTACACAAGTGCTATAAATGACACATCCAAAGTCACCAAGGATTGGTGACTGTTCTTGGTGCTAGTGTTAAACTGCCTGTATCTGGTGGGGTTTTAGAGTTTTGTCATTTCTGTTTAAATTTTAAAAAAAAAGAAAAAGTTTTTAAATCGGTTTAGTTTCGGTTAGTTTCCAGACTGGGTTTGCTCGTTCCGGTTTTGTATTTATTGTTTGAACATGTTCAGTTTTAGGTTAGTTTGTGTTAGTTTTGGTCTTCATGGATTATTATTGTATGGAGGACAGAGGTTAGATTTAGGACAAACAGTAGAGAAATTACAATAAAACACAGAACCTTCTTAAAACAGTGAACTCACAGTCTTGTAAACATCCAAAATGTGTCCATCAAAGCCTCATCAGGCAAGTTTTGATTAAATTTTAGCAAACTAACAAACTATGAATATACCCTCTATACTTTTTATTTTATTTTAGTTATTTTCCCAAGTTCACAAAATCACTTCATTTAGAGGTTGTTTTTTTTCAAAGGTGTGATTTTTATTTTTACTTTAGTTAACTAAAATGTTTTTTGGGTTTTTTTTTTTCCACATCTAGTTTTAGTTTTTAGTTCAGTTAACTATGATAACCTTGTTTTGAACGTATTAGGATAAAGTCTGGTATAGGTGACAGCGGATTTCTGATATTTTAAAGGTAAAAACTTGTTGAATCTAAAACTAATAATACCAATACTGTAGTTTGGTTAAATAATTCAACAGTTATATTAAATAAATAAATTAATAAAGCTAATAACAGCAAGAAGTAATCCATTTGTAAATAATCATTTGTGTCCTTTATCTGGTTTCATACTGGGAAAAAAATTCTAAGCAAGCATGTAACCAGTTTCTCTTCTGTAATCAGGGATCAAAGAGGAAGATCTAAACTCCAGCCAACCCCAGATTCTCAAAGTGGTGCCTCAGAGACCTGTAGCCCTCTCGATCCCCACTGACCTGCACCCCGTTTACATAGAAGACTGTAGCTTGCTGGAACAGTATCCAGACCTGCAGGTGGCTGACTCAGGCCGCATCACGCACAATCTACTGAGAGCTGCTGTCGGCCAGCCTGATTTCTGCATCCAGTCTCCCATCTCTCAAGTTTGTCCAAGCACAGCCCAGCAAGAGCCACAGAATTCAGTCCCATCCATACCAGACCAGGGTTATCTAGCAATGGGGGACAGTGTGAACATCAGCCTGGATCTGCCCGGATCAGGACTAGAGCCCATGTCTAACTCTGTGCTGAACGGGCTGCTGGAGAAACAGCTGGAGGAGGTGTACATGCAGCATCTAACTGAGAACTTAGCTCGGTGCAACTCCCACCTGGGGAACAGCCTCCTGCATGGCCTGGTGCCCCCGCCACAGCCTAGCAGCCAGTCAGAGGGGGCAGACTCATTACTGGGAAGCCTGGAAGAAAGCACAGAAGACAGCAGCAGTAAAATTAGTTATCTGAACACCCACAACTTAGTGCCCTGCTCCTCCAACTTCAGCTCCCCAGTGTTGAGGATTTCAGAGATGGAAAATCCTCATCCGCAATGATCCTGCAAAAGCATTAAATATAATCGTGACCTAGACGTCTTTGCTTCAGCGCTTCACACCTAAGTTTACACATACATGACTGTGAAATGAACACAAGTGTTATCCACTTGTTATCAGTGCTATTTTTATACAAAGCCTTGCTCTCTTGCTTAAGATGCCTGAAACTTAGCTGCTTTCATATGCCATCTGCTGTTAGATTTGAGTATTACACCACCATGGAGCTATTCGTTATACATTAAAATGGATTTTACTGACTTATAGTTGGGAATGTGTTAAGTGTTTGATTTATAATAAAGCAAGATATAACACAGTATCAGCTTGTGGTTGTTTACAACTGAGTTTTATTAATCTGTTGCTTTTTACCCACACCTGTAAAGCGATCATGTACCCATCTACTTACTCAGACGGTAGAAAGGTGGATATTGACATTTATGTGCCCTCTGAAAAAATATGGTGTGCAAAAGTTTTGCCACAGAATAACTGATTACAAAAGGCCTTCCGGCTGCTTGATATCTAACAGAGGCCAGGAGAAAAGGGGGACATGATTATGCTGCCATATTAGCAACAGAGATTAAACACAACCCCACCGACAAGGCCCCCCTTCAATGCAAGCACAAACTTTACATGTTATGGACCAATTCCATCCAGACGTGTCTGATTAGGTTTCCATGATGATTTCCATGGGTGTATATGTGTCATCTTGTTTGATCTGTGCAGGCAAGGCAGTTACAAACATAGGAGAAAGCAGGTTCTTCCTGTAGTCCTGAGACATTCAAGTCAGGAATGCTGACAACTTCCTATCTCACCTGGAGATGTTATCTTGTTAAGTTTAGAGGATAGGCTTCAGTACAGCTGTTTCCACCATGATTAGTTAAAGTAGTGGTTAGGTTTTTGTTTAAAGGGACCTGCAGATCACTGTAAGCTTTGGCATTGACTGTCAGAGCAGCAGCCTCAAGAAATATGATTGATCTGGCTGCTAAAGGTGAAACACAAATCATCCTCACAAGTAGGCATCCTGCAGTGAGGTTAATGGTAATTCATTAACATGCACCAACATAGTCTTTGGAAGCCTAAGGCATGCTATTCATCTGCGCGAAGAGATGGAAAACAGAGATTTAACTGAGGTTATCCTGTAATTAACAGATTAGAATTGGCAGTGCAATCAGGCTTTGTTATATGTAGCCTCTGTCTGGAGATTATGGCAGGTAAATCCAAGGTAATTTAGAGGAGCTAATCTAAAAATTGAATACAAAGACAAAGAACAGGGGTAAA
This sequence comes from Tylochromis polylepis, assembly GCA_015107715.1. Lineage (NCBI taxonomy): Eukaryota > Metazoa > Chordata > Actinopteri > Cichliformes > Cichlidae > Tylochromis > Tylochromis polylepis. Next base: position 7,915 of record VVHJ01006847.1, read on the forward strand.
TTAGATTTAACTTGTGGGAGATGTATTAGTCCCAAACTGAGTGAACAGAGGAAATTAAGTTGTTGTGTTTTATCTGATATAAGCTGGCAGTCTATTGAGATGGATTCAAGTACCTTATGTTTGTTGTTAAATGTGTTCATCTGAACTCAGTCTAACTTAACACTTGTTTCAACCAAGTCAAACTATCAGTCTGTTTTTTTGTTTTGGTCAGTTTGTTCTGAGCTACAGTCTTCGTATCTTAGCATTTGTCCATTACCTGCAAATCTGTAATCATTTTCAGCAATTCATTTTTAAGAATTTGCAATACAAAACTACACAGTGAAAACACTCAGATGAGAGGGCATCTTTGCTTATAGCCCAGGTGTATCAACTATGATGAACAGTGACTCTGTGTCACTAAATGTTCTTGTGAACCAAGACGGTGAACCAGTGTGCAGAAAGATTAAACAAAAAACTCTTAAAATAAGAAAATACAGCTTTAGGAATAACTTAATAAAATGTTTCAAGAGTCTTCCAAGTTCTTGCTGCACTTTTCTATTAGGGTATTAAAAATCTTCAGTAAAAAAACAAACCACATTAAAAGAGGATCATTTGAATTTTCAAAGACATGCTAAAACCTGTGCTTGGTATTTAAGTTACCACTGTTAAAGTAAAACATGAATCAAAAATGATTTAGGAAAAAAAAGTGAACCTTGTTAGAAAGATCCAAATGTATAATTTTGTTTGGTTTGATATTTCCAATCATGTATTATAGAATTATATTTTACATTAATTTTATACATTAATGACAAGTTAGTTGATTATATAATACTTCCATACTCTTTCTTGCATAATAATATTCAAAATTAATATTTATGGTTAACAATTTAGAGTTAATGAACACATTTCATAAAGATGACGATAGCTTTATTTATCCCATATTGTGAAATTCTTTTATTACAGCAGCTGGAATGATGACAAATCATAAATAAATGAATGAATGCATGCATACAAAATAAATACTATCTAATAATAATAATGATAATAATATCTGGCAGACAGATATATCGTATTATAGAGTGTGACAGCATGTGATATGAAAGGTTTCCTGTGGTGGTGAGGCTGTTCAGGATTCTCCATGATGGGTAGTTTGTTCAGTTCGTTCACCACCAAAATCATCCACTAGTGCTTTGTAATCCTCCTCCTGGGCATCTCTAATACATCCAACCACTCCAGAATCATCCGAGTATTTCCAAGGGTGGCGTGAGCTGGAGTTGTGCTGAAAGTCTAGGGCAGGGGTCTCCAACTCCAGGCCTCGAGGGCCGGTGTCCTGCAGGTTTTAGATGTGTCCTCGATCCAACACAGCTGATTTAAATGGCTAAACAATCTCCTCAACATGTCTTGAAGTTCTCCAGAGGCCTGGTAATGAACTAATCATTTGATTCAGGTGTGTTGACCCAGGATGATATCTAAAACCTGCAGGACACCGGCCCTTGAGGCCTGGAGTTGGAGACCCCTGGTCTAAGGTGTACAAGGGGAACAGGAATGGCGAAAGCACAGGCCACAGATGTGAGATTGAGCACCGCCTGTCTGTCAGTAATCCATGAGATGGTGGATGTGTATACTGATATTATCTTCTCTGTCAGTATCAGTGGCTGAATCGTGTTAAATGCACCTGACTGTACAGGGAGTAAGCTCTGTGCAGCATGTAAATGATGGTCTGTATGCAAACTCCAGAAGGTCAAGAGATGTTTTCACCTCTGGTCTGATGTGGACTCAGAGATTTGTCTCCCCATCGACTTCATCACACGTGATGTGAAGGCAGCCAGGTCGATAGTCAGTAAGTTCGGACTTTGTCAACTTCTCCAGTACAGGAATCAGACAGGATGTTTTCCATTTCAGTGGTATCTTCTCCTGCTTCAGACTCGGGTTGTAAATATGACTCAGAGTCACAGACAGACTTGCTGCTGCTTAGTTTCTCCAGCTGTCTCCTAACATGGCCAGAAGTTGCAGTCAGGCAGGGTGTGTTAATCAGAGGTGGAGAGGTCTGATCCACAGTGAGTTCACTTGTGGGGAAGCAGGGATAAAGGGCAAAATTACTGAGGGTGTGTAAAAAAACCCAAAACAACTCTTAGCTTTTAAATGTTCTCTTGGACTGGAGAAGAACAAATAACAACTTTCCAGAAGCACAAACAGATTTTAAAGCAACAGAAAAAAAATCACATGCCATCTGCTTAACATTTTGGAAAAGGGAACAAGTCACACAAGCAGCATATTTTAATTTTTTGTTTGTTTTCTCTGTAAATGACCCGTACAACTAAACTCACTAAACCAATTATTTTTGTGCACTTATACAGTGGAAGGCTTATTCTGACACAAATCCTTGTGTTTGCAATGGAATTGACGGACTGCACGCATATTGGCATAAAATATGTAAATATGATAAATCAAATGTAATAATAAGCCAGTGGAAGGAAGAGATACTGTCTTGGCTGATAATTAAAGCCTTTTTCTCACTACGAGGCAACATATTTGTAATTGTAATTCTAAACTATTTCAATAATCACAACATGCTGCATGTACAATAAGTTGCTTGTTTGAAATGAAAGATTACAAATCAAATAAGCCACAGCAGAACACAAATTCCAAGAAATGAAGCACTGCTGCCACAGCATGAGAACAAACACTGAAAATGAGTCCATTATCAGAGAAGCCTTTTCTCTACTAGGTAAACAAAATATATTAACACTTATGTCAATCTATCTAAGCTTTGTACACAACAAACCGTCACTGCTAATACCATGGCTGAATCTTGTGCATGTGTATTTGCGTTACTTTTATCGTAGAGACACAAATGTGTGGACACAGGCACATTTTGGGGACTAAAAGCAATTCCCTGTAATGGAAATCATCATATTTTGGGTATTGTTTTGTCTTCCAGTTAGGGTTCATTTCCAGGAAATGAATGTAATGTCCTCAGAGTTGCTGAAAAAAACGTCTGTGCATGTGACACACCCCTTGAGCTCTGTGCTGCTGGTTGGATATCATTGCTAGCTCAGGGATTCCTGTGCACATTAGTGGCTGCATGAGTCCCAGTCAGATTGTTTTGTGTGTCTGTGTGTGCCGCTCGCCCCCCCACCCCCCGTCTCCATAGTTCCACTCCTATTCTCTGCCTCTCTCTGCTGTTGTCCCAGCATGGCTGCAGGATGGCTGCTCTGTGGACTCTCTCTCTGCTGCTCTCTGCCAGTCTGTTGGGCTGTCTGGCCATGACCTCTCCCGATGAGAGCCCTCAGGCCCACAATCTGCCCCCCTCGCTGGGCACCAACAGTAGCGATGGCAGCCTGTCTGTGGATCTGCCCATGGCTCTGAGGGTGTTCAGCATGGACTATCACCACGTGCAGGCTCCCTTTGAGATCGTGCTGTGGATCATGCTGGCCTCACTGGCCAAGCTGGGTAAGCCTCAGCTGTGCTCACACTCATCCATGAGAAGCCAACTTGGTGTCAGGTAGCAGGATGCTAATAACGTGATTAGATTACCTCCATTTAACATTTTAATTTAGTTCATTAAACTTATTTTATATATATATATATATATATATATACACACTCAACAAAAATATAAACGCAACACCTTTGTTTCTGCTCTGATTTTCCATGAGATGGACTTAAAGATCTAAAATTCATTCCAGATACACAATATTACCATTTCTCTCAAACATTGTTCACAAATCAGTCTAAATGTGTGATAGTGAGCACTTCTGCTTTGCTAAGATAATCCATCCCACCTCACAGGTGTGCCACATCA
>VVHJ01006849.1:0-10672 GCA_015107715.1 Tylochromis polylepis
GAGGATTAACCGGCTGATCTGCCACACACGCTCACACACACACATTTCAGACAAACACACACACAATAACACGGCGGCCAAGCCAGGCTTCATCTGGATCAGCAGCATCAGCAGCATCAGCAGCAGCGGCGGCGGCAGCGACAGCGGTGAGGGCGAGAGACAAAGAGACAGACAGAGAGAGACAGACAGGCAAAGAGGAGGAGGAGGCAGACGATCTTCATCGTCTGAAGAGTCAGACAGGAGAGAGAGACAGGCCTTCAGCAGCTCGACCGCCCGTCTGCGTTCACAGTGATGGCCGACCACATGTTCCTGTGTGTGTGCTGAGTGTGTGCGCTGCTGTGGGTGGGTGTGTTCCCGTGTTCCTGCTCGGTGTGTGTTCACGGTGTGCGTGATGGGTAACGCAGAGAGCATGGAGAGCCAGCTGGCCGTCATCCGGTCCAGAGCCGCCCCGGTTCGACTCCCGATGCCAGATCCGGCCGAGCTGGAGGAGAGGTTCTCCATCGCACTGGTAGGATACTCGCACAGACGCGCACGGAGGCATGCTGAAAATATGCAGTCACACTCTGCAGGTCTGACGTGGTTTAGTGGGCTCTACAGAACCTGATCACCAGGCCGTGAGATCCTGGTCTTCAGAACCACTGGTTTTACATGTCTGTGGTTCTGCAGGGCTCTGGTTCTTTAGATCTCTCCTTTTGGGTTTTCTGGTTCTCCAGGTCACTTCTTCTGTAGTCTTTTGGTCCTAGAGGTCTGTAGTTCTGCAGGTTCATCCTGTAAACTGTGAGATGAAGTCTGGCTGAGGAGACACGGATTCTGGTCTGAATCTGTCTGGATCTAAAGGGAGGAACAATCAGAACCACGTCAGAACCAACTGGGTCTGTTCAAGTCTGCAGAAGGAGTCTGTTCACACTCTTATCTTCAGATTCACACTCAAAGCCCTTCTACTAGCAACCACAGCACTCAGCAGCCACCTTTAAACCCCCGCAGGCACTTATTTGGGCAGCTGTTTTCAATGGTTCCTACCAACATGAAAACTACACAGGATGTAGGCAGTGAGCTGCATGCACAGGATGTTCTGGTCCATTTGGCCGGATGTTTGGTGGAGTTAAACTCTCCTCCATCTTTACTGTTGGGGAAGTCTAACACAGATTTCAAGATCTTCTCTGTGATGATGGGGGGGTGTATCTGACGTGTTTGATGAACTTCAGCTGCTGCTGATGGTAAATACGCAGCTTCACCTGAAGTTTAAGACCTGATGTTTATCTGTGACTCAGAAAAGATGCTGAACATGTAAAACTTTGCTCTGACAGCTCCCATCTGTAGCTGGCCTGTGTTTGATGAAGGCCCGATGGCCCGAGGGCCCCAGCCTGTGATTTATCCTCGTGTGATGGGCACAGAAGCCGGTTCGGTCAGGAACAAACCTGATGAGACCAAAGCCAGGAAACATGTTTTTCTGAGAAGCGATGAACAAGAAGAAGCAGGAAGATCTGACGCAGTACCCCTACATCACCAGCAGGAGTTGTTTATAGATTCATTGAGCTAAATGTTAGCTAACGGTGGTTCTGGTGTATTTGTGCTCCTTGGAGACTAAAATCCATAAAGTTTGCGTTCTCTATGAACTTCAAAGCATAGCGTAGCTGTACCAGGAGGTGTGCACAATAAACCAGAAAGGAGCACAATAATTAGCTGGCACAGCTGTGCAAAATGATTCAGAAATGCTACAGCACGACTGATGAGCTAACTGCAATCCCTTCGATCCTTTCAAAGACACAACACTGTGGTGATGGCCTCACTTTTAGGACATTTAGACAGGGTTTAGGTTAGAATATGTTAGAAAACCAGAGAATCAGACTGGACATGACGGAAAACGTTTGTTAGAGGGTCGCTCACCCGACTTCCCCTGGGGCCCTTTCTCTGTACGTTTAAGACATCAGAGATTTACTGGGTGATCCAGGACTCTGGTAATGCTGATCCAGTTTGTTCAGTTCTTCAAAGACACAAGAGAGTCAGATTAGCCAAGTCAGACTCAGGTGCTTTCTCTCACTGACAAGGGAAACACGTTGATACTGGAAACCATGATCAGTAGCTCTGTGACCGGACCAAAAGGAGGGCTCAAAGTTTCACCCTGACATAAGCCTCAGTGTGAGGCCTGTAAGAAACTTCAGCTATGCACTGAAAATGTGAAACAGCTGACGTTTGAAGGTGTACGACCTGACTCGGTATCTCTAAAAGTCACGAGTCGAGGTAGCTAAAGGATCACGTGATGGTGTCACATGAAATGCTCATCATCAGTCCACCAGTCGCAGCAGGTTGGTTGACATCCATCATTTAATTGCGTTTACACTGGATAAACCTGGTACAAAGTGCATGGATGTACTAAAAGATCCAGGATCAGTCCTGATCGTCATCAAATTAATCTTCAAAGGGAGAACGAGGCTCAAATCTTCCTGTTTTTGGAGCAATCTTTGGTATCACTGACTCTTTTTTTTAATCTGTGGATTTAGGTACAGACATGTTGTGATTTGGAACATCCAGATTTTGTCTGGGGCTGTTTAGGGAATAAAAACCATGAGTTGGGAGTTTAGAGTTTGTTCTGTATTTAGGGTTTGGGGGCTGAGATTTACAGATTGTGTTGATTTTCTGTTTGTGTCTGTATTCATGGACTAGGGTTCAAAGTTTAGTCTTTTTTTGTTTCCAGACGTGTCTGAGCAACAAAAATGTCTGTGTTTCAGAATTCGATGAACCTGCCACCTGACAAGGTGCGTCTGCTGCGTTCCTATGACAATGAAAAGAAGTGGGAGCTGATCTGTGATCAGGTAGGTGAATGTTTAAGAGACTCCAGGAACAAATCTGTAAAAAGCTGAATCCTGAAAGAGACACAAATCAATCACAAACTGTGCAGATATGATTTGTTGTGTGACTTTGGGGTCATTTGTTATCCCATTTTGGTCATTTTACATTACATTGCGGTTGTTTTGTGTGTTTCTAATGTGTGCCATTTTTATCTAATTTTAGTCTTTTTCCAGCTGTTTGTTGATATTTTAGTCTTTCGTGATCATTTTACATCTCTTCTGTGTCTCAGTTTGGTCATTTTGTATTTTTCTGGGTTATATGTCATATTTCTTGGTTTAGATTAGGGATCATGGACTTTCTGGGCTCCCGTACCTTTAGTTCCAGTCTACCCCACTTGAGTAGTTTTTTGGCTGATTTGAGATTTAACAAAATCCTGCGGCTGATGAAGTTCAGAACAAATTTAATAAAGTTTTAAAGTTTCTTTCAAAAATGAAATTTAGAATCCTTTTTCCTCAGTGAAAGTCAGACAGGTGTTGTGGTGGGTGGGACTTCATAGCTGAGTCCATCTAGTCACACTGTTTTCTGTGTTTGATGTAGGAAAGATTTCAGGTCAAGAATCCTCCTCACACCTACATCCAGAAACTGAGAGGCTTCCTCGACCCGGCCGTCACACGCAAGGTGAGATGGCAAAGTTTCAAGTTTGCCCCACTGACAGAGAAAAGACATCTGAAATGTTCCTGTCATTTCTTTTAGTGCTTCAGTTATGGCCTGTGTTTATATTTTTTTAAACATTGACCAGTTTGTCGGTTTGTCTGCAGAAGTTCAGGAGAAGAGTTCAGGAGTCAACTCAGACGCTCAGAGAGCTCGAGATTTCTCTTCGTACAAACCACATTGGGTACCTGTCTGTCAGAACTCCTGTCTGTCTCTCTAACAGCCTAATGGCTGTCTAACATCCGTCTCCCGTCTGTCTGCAGGTGGGTGAGAGAGTTTCTGAACGAGGAGAATCGGGGTCTTGATGTTCTGGTTGAATATTTGTCGTTTGCTCAGTACGCTGTCACGTGAGTAAAGACGACGCTTCCTGTTTGCTTTCTCAGCTTCGGTCTGAATTCTGAGTTTGAATTTCAGAGCGAAGCACGTGTCGGACCTTTTTATGGTGCGATCGCAGTAACAGACGAACTGTAGTGTTTGGGTGTTTTGTTAGGAGCAGGTTGGGGACGTTAAAAACATTTTAAAAACTTTCTGTGCTCAGATTTGATGGGGAACAGTCAGAGGCCGGAGGCGAGGTGTCGTCCATCGACTCTCCCTGGAGTCGATCGATAGAAGACCTCCATGGTGACTGCAGCCTCCCCTCGCCGTCCTCCTCTGTACCCCGAGCAGCTCGACACTCCATCAGGTAGCAGACAATAATGCGTGAATAAAAGCAGAAGAACTCACCTGAGGGCGCTAACGTGAAGTTTTCTGTGTTTGTAGTTCGACTCTGGTGACTCGATCCAACACGCTGCCGAGTCGTCGAACTCTCAAGAACTCACGACTCGTCTGCAAGAAAGATGATGTTCACGTTTGTATCATGTGTCTGAGAGCCATCATGAACTACCAGGTAACATTAATCTGCCCGGTGACAGAAGCAAACCTCAGGGTTATGGTTAGGTTTGTGCCAATTCAAAGTCAAGCCTGTAAAGTTTAGATTTTAGAGCCGGAAACATGACTGACCTTCATCTGTGTCCTCATCTTCATCAGTACGGTTTCAACATGGTGATGTCTCATCCTCACGCCGTGAATGAAATTGCTCTCAGCCTCAACAACAGGAACCCAAGGTACTTCTGCAGATACTACTAATACAAATATTACCATTACTGCACCTGTCTCTCTGGCAGAGAACAAAAATACACCTGGATGTTAGAAAATACAAAATTTTAATGAATTCAAACAGCTCCTGAAAAGAAACTATAAGCCACAAAGTCAGTTGAACCACAGATGTAGACACTGTATGTGTTCACTGTTTGTTAATCGGGGTATGAAGCTTGTTTTTCTCTCTCTAAAGAGCTTTTTAAAAATTTCTTTTACACATTTTCTTATCAGGACAAAGGCTCTGGTCTTGGAGTTGTTGGCGGCAGTGTGTTTGGTCAGAGGAGGGCACGAGATCATCCTGTCGGCCTTCGACAACTTTAAAACTGTAAACAAAACACCAACAGGAGCAACACGCTCTAAACATAAAACAACAAACAATCCTTTTCTTATTTCTCCCCTTTGTGCCTCCTGGTGTCCTTGGGTCTCTGTCAGGATACATGAGAAGGAGAAAGTAATGTATGAAACAGCTGTGCCACCGAGCTGGAATCACCAAACCACGAAGGGAGGAAGAGGTTTCTAGTTTTAGAGATATTGCACAAAAGGAAAGAAAGCAGTCCTACATATTTGCTTAATATACGCATTAAAGGACGTACCCTAGTCAAGAACGACTAAAGGATTTCCTCACAGTGTTACTGGAGGCCAAGGTAATGCCATCCAGAGTGATCATCTGTATGCTTTATTATAAAATGAGGCTGTGGAGTAAAGAACGCTCATGTTGTTAAAAACCTGTCGATTCGACCCCTTGTACTTCCTTCAATCACATCTCAGAGGAGGAGGAGCTTATATCAAAGGAAAGGAGGTACAAACTGGGAAAATGAGAAGAGAGTGAACAACATACATATGATTGATTGATTGATACGTTGCAGGTGTGCTCCGAGTCAATGCGTTTTGAAAAGTTGATGGAACATTTCAAGAACGAAGATGACAACATCGACTTCTTGGTAACTTTGTCTCAAATGGGATCTAATTTTATGAAATTTAAGAACCATTCAGCTCACAAAGTTTACACCTGTGTGAATATTTTGGTAACGTCAAACTCACCTGGTGTGACATCATCAGGTTAATAACGGGCAGTGAAATATGTTTCCAGGTGGCCTGCATGCAGTTCATCAACATTGTGGTTCACTCTGTGGAGGACATGAACTTCAGAGTCCACTTGCAGTACGACTTCACCAAACTCAACCTGGAAGAACACCTGGAGGTAAGACAGCAGCCAATCACAGCAGACAAACTGCCCACCACAGTCAGAGCATCACACTCACTCTCAGCCAGAACATGGTTTTAATTGACGTCTAGTGCTGATCAGAAGATGATGTGTTTCACCGAAACCTGTCTCCTCACCTGTTTCACCTCAGCGGCTAAAGCACACAGAGAGCGACAGGCTGCAGGTTCAGATTCAGGCGTACCTGGATAACGTGTTCGACGTCGGGACACTGCTGGAGGATGCAGAGACCAAAACTGCTGCTCTGGAGAGAGTCGAGGAACTGGAGGAGAACCTGGCTACGGTAAGACCTCCAGGTGGAAGGAGACGGGTGGAAACAAAGGAGTGAAGTCTCACAGGTCTTCACTGTGAGACCTTCACCTGTCTCTCTCTTTCCTTGTATGCCTTCAGATGTCAGAACGTCTGCTGGATGTGGAGAACGAAGCGATGTTGAAGATTGTGGAACTGGAGAAACAGTTGATGCAGACCAACAAAGAGCTGGACCAACTCCGGGTCGGTATTGTTACTGCAGAAACAACACGTACATTGTCACCATGGAGACAAAAATGAGGAAAATAAATGTATAAGAGTAGGTCAGACGGTGATAATGTTGAAGAGACATCTACAAGGGAAAATGTGGAGTTTAAAGGGCTGAAATACTTTTTAAACATGGGTTTTTATAAAATGTTTGACTGCTCTTTGGGACCACTCTTTCCCCTGACTCACCTCCACCATTTACCTCTGCAGGAGGTGTATGCCAGTGCTAACTCACAGGTGCATACCTTGCGGCGGATGGTCCGGGAAAAGGACCAGACGATCCGACGTCAAAGTCGTCTGGAACGTCAGGCTCAGGAGGCGCAGCAGGCCGGAGGACCCGGAGCTCCTCAACCCCAGAGAGGAGAGGGCGATGGAGGGGTGGCTGATTCTGCCTCTCCGTCACCTCCACCCTGTCCTAACCTGTCCCCCAGGTGAAACACGGGACATAGCACCTGTAGTACCTCACAGTTAGAAGCTGCTGGCTGAGGATTTTGGTTTTGATTGATTTTGATTGATTCCTGCAGCCCTGAGACTGTAGCTTATCACAGCATGGGACCGGGGATGGGCGGAGCCCCAGGCATGCCAGCCCCACCTCCTCCACCTCCTCCTCCACCAATGCCAGGCACAGGTGAGTTAAACCTTGAAGGTACGGCTGAGTATCACCTGCGTATTGAGTAATAACGTCATCTTCTTTTTCTCCTCTTCAGTGTCCAACGGACCGTATCCAGCACCTCCTCCACCTCCCCCTCCCCCTCCTCCACCTTGTCGGACCAGTGAGCTCTCCTCTGTGCCCATGCCCCCGCCTCCTCCACCTGTGGCCCCACCACTCCCAGGAACAGGAGGGTCACCTACAGTCATCTTTAACTCTGGACTTGCAGGTGAGACTGTGCAAACAGTGGGTTCACAGGCTGTGTAGAACTGAACACAAGCTGTCTTTTCACCTGTAACCACACCAGCACTGCACCTGTACATTACTGCAGCCAGGTGAGGAGTAAACTCAGTTACAGTTAATCAGGACATGAACTATAGACATCAGTTTTACATCATTACTACAAAAATAATAAAAATGATAAACATGCTGACTCATCAGCTGTTCTTCCTTTTCAGCCAGTTGTTAGTTCTCTTTACTTTTCTCATTTGAGATGTTGGCTTTTGGTAATACTTGGGTGAAAAACAAAGGTCTGCAAAGGTCGAACAGAAGGAGGTGGTCGTAGTTTAGCTCAGTGAATCTGTGGTTTGAGGCCGGGGTTTTCAACCTTTGATTGTTCTTTCTAGGTTGTAGGTTGGTCTTCTTCATAGTCGGAGTTTGTCTCTGAAATGTTGCAGAGGTAATACATCAGATCAGGGAAGAGCCAGAAGTAGAAGATCTGTTGAGGAGGTCAGATGGTACTCATGCAGAGCAGGTGGTCTATGAATCTGAGCCTTTGTTTGATGATGGTGGTGATAACTGGTGACAATGGATTGACTTTAATTTGTTGAGAATTTAGTTTGATCTGGAATTTAGGTTGCACTGGTTTGGAGCTTAGCTTGATTAAGAGCATGGTTTTTCTCAGTTTGTTTTTGTCTGGTTTGAAGTTTGGCTTGGACTGAATCGTTGGTTGAGAGTTTGGTTTACTTTGGAATATAGGTTGGCTTGGAGTTTAGTATGGTTAAGAGTTTAGCTTTTGGCTTGGATTCTTTTGGTTTGGATTGGTTTGGTAGATTGTTTTGGTTTGATTCAATTCAATTTTCATCCATCCATCTTCTTCCACTTATCCGGGGCCGGGTTGCGGGGGCAGCAGCCTAAGCAGAGAAGCCCAGACCTCCCTCTCCCCAGCCACCTCCTCTAGCTTGTCCGGGGGAACACCGAGGCGTTCCCAGGCCAGCCGAGAGATATAATCTCTCCAGCGTGTCCTGGGTCTGCCCCGTGGCCTCCTCCTAGTGGGACATGCCCGGAACACCTCACCCAGGAGGCATCCTGGTCAGATGCCCAAACCACCTCAACTGGCTCCTTTCAATGTGGAGGAGCAGTGGCTCTACTCTGAGCCCCTCCCGGATAGCTGAAATTCTCACCCTATCTCTAAGGGAGACGGCAGCCACCCAATTTTCAATTCAATTTTATTTATACAGTGCCAAATCACAACAACAGTCGCCTCAATACGCTTGGGTTAGGGTTGATCTGGCCTTTGGCTGGTTTGGTTTGAAGTCTGGCTTGGATTGGTTTTGCTTGGTTTGTTTTGGTTTGGAGTCTGGCTTTCATTGATTGTTTGGTTTGGAGTTAAGCTTGGTTAAGAGTTTGGTTTGCATTGTTTTTTTCTTGGATGACTGTTTTGTTTGCTTTGGTTTTCAGGTGGCTGATGGTCGGACTAAAATAAACACGTTCTTGGACTTCTTAATGAGTCCAGGAGGTTATAGAGTCCTTGTCTGCATATCTCATTGATGGAGGTCTTCTCTGGTGGTTAATATTTACATCTGGGAAGTTCATTTCTTATTAAATATTAAATATTTCCAACAGTCTCTGTGGTGAATGGATGCTGTGATATAGAGGGTATTATTTTTTGGAGGTTTTCCTCAGTTTAACGTTCTGTCCATACAGAAAAAGTTGCACATTGTTTGTAATATTTATAAAGAACCACTGGAGTGAAATGAAGCTCAAATCTCAGACTGTTATCCCACTTATACTATCATCACTAATAAAAGATAATAGAGATATTTGGTCCGTCACATTTTATCAAAGCAAAATTTACAGAACTGATTCAACTTCAGCAGCTTCAGCAGACCTCAGCTCTCATGTTTCTCCTGCCAGATCTGATTTGGAGACTTTTCAGGGTTTACACAAATAATCACAGTTTAAATCTCTTTATATGAGCCTTACAATCCTTACAATTTAATATGCCACACCTTCAGCCAATGAGAGTCCAGAATTCTTAGTCGTCGTGATAAATGTGTGTATTAACTGGCGTTATACTAACATGTTGTTTCTTTTCTCCTGTTTTGCTGACAGAGGGTCCTCTCAAGTTGTTCTGTACGTTTACTTTCTATAACATCTTCACAAAACACCCTCTCTTCCCCATCCTCCATCTTCTGCCATTCCTCCATCACCTGGAAACCAGCCGCAGCCAGTCAGTGGCTGGTTTCTCAATTAATGAATTGTCACGATTGTCAATCAGAGTCATATGTTTGATCCCACTTCTCTGATGTGTGTTCAGACTGAACGATTATACCAACTCTTTCCTGAGAAGAGAAAAGATATAAATAAAATAAAATAGAGTCCGAGGGATAAAGAAAATCAATGAGCAATAAAGAAAATACAGTGAGAGGGATAGAGCGGCTCTGATGAGACCCAAAGTAATGCTCATCCATAAATTAAGTTGGACACCTATGTTGGTTATGTTAGAAAAACAGAGCTCTGTTGGTCTGTCCCATACGGACCTGCTCACCTGTCGCACCTGTACCTGACAATACTAACAGCTACAGTGATGCCTGTTAACCTCCAGCTGTTTGGCACAAACTGACCCATCGGTCTGAACACACAGCTGGACTTTAGTCACTCGCAGTACAAATCTGAGGTCAGTCTCGTCCTCTCCTCACCTGTGTACCTGCTCACCTGTCTCGCACAGCGGTGAAGATAAAGAAGCCAATCCAGACCAAGTTCAGGATGCCGGTGCTGAACTGGGTCGCTCTGAAGCCAAGTCAGATCAACGGAACCATCTTCAACGACATCGATGACGAGTCCATCCTGCAGGTAACAACCACAGCGAGAGGCACCACTCGGGCTGACAAAAGCTCTTCTGCTTCTTCACCTGTTTGAAATCTGCGATGACCTGTGTGTGTCTCAGGACCTGAACGTGGAGGAGTTCGAGGAGATGTTTAAGACCAAGGCTCAGGGTCCAGCCGTGGACCTGACGCTGTCCAGGCAGAAGCTTCCTCAGAAAGCTCCATCCAAGGTTTCTCTGCTGGAGGCCAACAGAGCCAAAAACCTTGCCATCACGCTGAGGAAGGCCGGCCAAGGGTCAGAGATCATCTGCCGTGCCATCCAAACGTAGGTGGAGCTGCACCAGGTTACGAGCAACAGCGATGCCAGCTTGGTGTCAGAGTCAGAAACTGCCAGAATGTCATTTAGCTTTATTTATATAACAGTAATGCGCAACAGTTGCCTCTGTTAGCTGAGAATTTACTCACCGTGGCTTCCACCAACCTGCCTTCATTCATCAGACAAACACCCTTCATACCCAGCCTGAGATGACATCATAGAAGCTCCACTGTCTCAGGGTACTCTAGATTTTAAACAGCATCACAGCGAGCGTCCCATGACCC
>VVHJ01006851.1:0-10398 GCA_015107715.1 Tylochromis polylepis
AATTTTTAGATAAATAGCTGCATTTAACTTTGTTGTTTGCAAAACTTGTGCATAGGTTTTTAAAATGTACAATTTATATTTGCATTTCAAGTTATGAAAATGATTCGTTAAACATGTTTGTGGTCGTTACAGTAAAAAATATAACTTTTTTCTTCTCGGATTTTATGTTTTTTGTCTGATTCTAGATCAAATACAGTGTGTCAAAATGAAAAAATAACAGTAAATTCAGACATGTGAGGTTGTGCTGAAAAGAATGATACTAAACAAGGCGAGGTAAACAGTTTCTAAAGGTGAAATGTAGCGGTCAAATCAAAAGTAGTCAGAAACGGCTGATTATACCCTGGAGCCCAGAGGTTACACATTTTTTTAAAGTAACGCAATAGTTACTTTTCCTAGTAATTAGTTACTTTCATAATATTGTAACTCAGTTACTAGCTCAGTTACTTTTTGAAGAAGTAACTAGTAACTATAACTAATTACTTTTTCAAAGTAACTTGCCCAACACTGTTAGTGTGATACAAACAATGCTGGTAACGGTCAACAGTGATGAACACAGAGGCACCTTACGGCTGATATTTCAGCCCGCTCACATTTCAAAATCAAACAACTGCTGACAAGTGGGTGGACCTCCATATCTGACCTCACTAATGGAGTCTTTATGAGAAGAAAATACATTTTTTTAAAAAAGGAAACTAAATAAAAAGGTAAGTTCACTGTTTTAAAATATTGCAGTTGATGCAGATTTTTTAAATCCTGAAATTAAAAAAAAAAAATTCTTTAAAAAGAAATAAAAGCAACCAAAAAAAACAAAGCAAAAAAAGCAACAAACAGTTTACTATTGTCCATTGTCTTATCTCAGAATCTAAATCAATCCAGTGGGACTTTACATTATTGGCACTACCAAACAAAATTTTCATAAAATTTCTGCTTCTAAATAAGGTGTAACATTGACTGCTTTAATGCTAAATCTACATTCTTAAGGCCTAGAAATCCCCTAGGGTCAAAACATTAAGTTTAATTGACTATAATGCAGTTAAGCATACTTTTTTCTTAATGAGAAGTTTGGAGATGGTTTGGGTTTTTCGTTTGTTTTTTTAAAAAAATTTATTTATTTATTTATAATTTTTTATTTAACTGCTTACCTTAACATGAAAGTTTGGTTAACAGCATGGTTATCATATCTTTGTACCATATCTTTGTACATCTTTATACAGTAAAAACTTTGTTAAAACTGAACCCAGCTGACATTTGGACACAGAAACACTATGGTTAGGTTATCACTTAACAAGTGAAAAGTACAATTGATATATAGGTCATGGATGTAGCCACAATCCATTGAGAATGAAGTTCCTTTTTCCGACTTCTAGAGAAGTTAACCCCTGCTGGCCAATGGAAAGAGTACAGATTTAAGGCACTTTTGCACTAGCTTCTCTTTCAGAGCCAGGAGTTACAATCATGATTTAGATGCAACTGATGAATTCGGGTTTAAACTGTGCTGTGAACATGGAACATAGAAATGTTCTGGTTAGCTCTACATTGACGCCTAAAGGCATGACGCTCGACTGATTTTGTTTTCCTCATTAGTTCAATTTAACATGACACATGGCTGAGTTTTGTGATTTTCAGTGGACATGGGATGAAGTTCCTTATTTTTAATTTGAGATGAAGACAGATTCATAGTGAGATGCTCTTTGTTTCTTGTCAGTAGCTGACATCAGACCAGACATGCTCTGTGAATAGATAAAGGATTTAATGAGATTTTTGTTCTCCACGCTCTAATGACCATTTCTCTGAATCGCCACATCGTTCTTTATCATCCTTCACTGTACAGTTAGAGAAGCACTTATGAAAAATAATTTGCATTATCATAATGTAGACCTTAATACACCCTATCAATCCACGTCTGCAGCCTATAATTCTCTTCCATCCAGCCCCTAGCCTCAGTCATTACGGGTCAATGCCACAGACTCTTTCCCCAGTGCCGACAATTATCCCATCAACTCAAGACAATAGGGGACATATGGACTGAAATAAGCTATTACTCTCCATCTCCCCTGTGTAGAGACACCGATCTCTCTCCATCCACTCTCCAATATTTTCTTGTCAGTCACTCTTCATCTCCTCCGTCTCTCTGCTCCCCACAGTTTTCAATCGATACCCCTTCCTCTGACTGTAATTTCCTCTCACTTTCCTTACCTGTTCTGCTCACTTCTCTCTGTCAATAACCACACAGAGCAAGCTTGTAGGTAAAATTACACTTCTTTAGGATTTCCTAATTGTTGGACATTGTAACACAAAGCTCAAAACGGAAGGGCAAACACATCCGGGTTGTTCTGCTAAATAATCAAGAAAAAGACTGGATGCTGACATGCGTGAGAGTAAACACCACGGCTAGAAGACAAAGGTTAAAACGCTTTTATAGTCTTAATCCACTTAAAACACGTTACAGAACAAACTACATTTGTGTCTTCACACATACATTTAGAAGAAGTCAATAATATAGAGGCATGTAAAGATGTTTCTGTTTTGTGGTGTCCAAGCTACATAAAAGTATCTGTAGCTTATGTGATGTTGTTTATATCTGCCCAGGAACTGCAGACGAAAATTAGCTATTACCTAAATGTGGTACAAAGTAACTTTTCTCTAACGAAAGGAGGACAACTGCTGGAGTGCTTTGATGTTGTTTTGGCTTGTCATGAATGTTCTCATTTTTGTAATGTTTTTAAGGACAGTGACTGTTCATGGATCTCTGGTGCCTCAGAATCAGGGATACATGCTTCAACCTCAGGGATACACTGAGCACTGTTGACCACATCCGGTCAGGGTGCATTTTGAGTGTTTTTTTTTTATTTTTTATTTTGATTCCTTTTTTTTGCTGTATTAGAGAAATGTTAAGTTCTAGTGTTTACTGTTAGTATGGCTTAGTTAGGTTTTAGTTTTTCCCATCATCCACATTTCCTTGTTTATGTGTCATTCCCTGTTTCCTGTATAGATCTGTCTTGTCCTCTGTATATGTCTCTTAAGTTATGCCCATGTCTCCCTCTTTCTCATCTTGTCTCCCTTGTGATTTACATATTCTCGATTTACATACATTATTCTTGTTGTCTTCCGAGTCCATCGAATTTCCCCGAGCGTTCTTTCCTCCTGTTCCCTGTGTCATGTTGTGTGAATTAGTCTGCATCTTAGTGTTTCCTGTTTTACTTTGATGGTTTAGCGTCCTGTGTTCAGTCTGTGTAGTTTTGCTGGGTCTATTTTCTTATGAAAGTCAAGTGAAGCAGCACAGGAAGTCAGGCATACAGAACCTGGTTACTTTTAAAAATAAAAGATCCTGGGTAGACTAAATGGTGTACTGATCTGAAGTGATGAAATGGATGGAGGAAAACTTCACAGACAACATCACAGACACAAACATGGTTTGTTTGTGGGGTAATCTGGTTTGAGTATGCAAGCTGGTTAATCATATGCCAATGCAGGAGCACTGATTTGAAAAAAAAAAAAAAAACCTCTTCGATTGCATTGTTCCCTGTTTTGACTTCTTCTTCTATTGCAGTGCCAAAGCAGTGAACTTTCAGAGTTGCAATAACCATTGTTAGAAAGAAAATGGGTTGTATCTGTGGTTTTAGTGTTTTGGTCACTACCCACAGTTCGTGGCCTTAGTGACCGGTTTGCTTTCATGCTTGGCTCACAACAGACTTATGTGTCATTCCCATCATTACAGACACCTCACAATTTTATCTGCCAGTCTCCCACTCCACTCTTCCAGCTACTATAGGGCGAGAGGCAGGGTACACCCTGAACAGGTCGCCAGGTCTGTCGTCCGTCGCAGGACTAACACAGAGAGACAGACAACCATCCGTGCTCACATTCACACCCATGGGCAATTTAGAATTACCAATTAACCTAACCCCACTAACTGGAACTAGAATAAACTAAAATAAACGAATAATAATCATAAAAAAATTAATTAAAAAAGTACAGGAGGGTAGAGTGTGATCAGAATATAAAGTGCTATTAGTATGCATACAACCGTAAGACATTCAGACTGTACAAGTGTTATTATATAAAATTTTATTTTTGCATATGAAAATAAAAATTTTATTATATTGTGAGCAAAATATCAAATGTACAGGTCTGTACTGAAGCATTACAGCACATAATCACAGTTCAGAAATCAAAATTATAATCAAATTTTAATGGTACTTAAATATTACCCCTCTTGAGCTGCCACAGGCTACAATATTCTCTGAATACTCTGTGTCACTTTAAAATTCATAAATGCAGTTTTCTCAGTGTTTCCGCTCTTATCTCAGCAATGTCTGTATGGTACTAAATACTTTAAATAGTTGCTCCCTGAAGTTAATCTTGGGGGGCTTTTAGCTTAAATTTCTTCTAATTAGCATCTATGAGTGGATCACTGTGTTTGAACTCCCCACTTCTTCTTCTTTTTTTTTTTTTTTAAAAAAACTGCTGTTTTTCTTTTTTATAAGTATCCTAGGTGGCACATTCAGATCAAATAAATGTGACTGAACATCAGTGTCACTGATATTTATGATGATCAGCTGGAGCTGCCAAATGGGATTCAGAGTTTTGGTGAATATTAAGTTTGATGTCAGCAGCTGGTGTTGAATTGAAAGTGTTTATTGAAGCCAGAAAAGGGAAAAAGCACTCTAAAGTGTAAACAAGGGGGATAGCGTTTAAGGGGGAGTTTAAAGATGAATTTGATTTTTGATGCACTGCAGAAGAAATGTTTAATCCATCTGTAAAAAAAAACATCAGGCAGTTAAAGTTTATTATGGAATAAGATATGACCAAAGTAAGTTTTAGTTTTGATGAAGTCATGACACAATTTTGTCTCATAGGGATTAAACGTACTAACCCCTTAACACCTTCTTTTAATATGTGATGCATTGGTTTTTGTGAGTTTTTTAGACTCCTACAGCATCAGTGGGAATCTTTTCACCAATGGAAAAACCTGAATAAACTGCATAATATATTATTAAACAATACACATTGCAAAAATAAATAAAAAATACCAAATGCTTTTATAAATTGTGAGAACATTCAATAAACACTCCATTAAAAAAATTAGGCACTTCTTTCATGGTCCAGCCTTTAAAGGGTTAAGTAAACACTACATGGTGCTGAACTAAAAAGCGTCTTTGTAGCAAACATCAATTAAAACATCAGTTGGAGCTGAAGATTTTAAAACAACACACGTAAATGTGCCTGTGATGTTGCATCTCCAAAGCAGTTTACCTCCGTCCATCACACAGCTTCAAAAATCACTTCACCATTTAATCTTCACAAGAAAAAACTTTAAAAACTAACCTGGTTCTATATTTTTGACTTCTTGCCCCAGTCAAGACAGGCAATACAGGGCAGTTTGCCCTAAATCTTTCCTGAGTTGCTTCAGTTGGCTTCCATTAAAAAATAGATCTAGATTCTATTCTATTCTATTATCTGCTGTTACAGCATGTACCCCTGATCTTGAGTCAACATGGGGATCCATTGACTTTGTTTTCTGGGCTAAATGTTGTTGGATGGTTATTGTCCTCAAAAGCGGTGCCCTTCTGTGTCATTAGAACAATTTTACAAAATCTACAATTTTCTTGTATCCACTTTAAAAGTTATTTTATGTCTTCCAGAAACATCTGACTTCTCACACTCAAAATAATCCAAGGTGTACAGAACAGTGTTGGTGCTGAGATATTTATTTAAAGTAATAAATACATACAGTGTCCACAAATTCTACTTCAACTGAGAATAAGGATTATAAGGATTGTTTGACCTTAAGAGCAGTGTGTGTAGAGGCCTGGACCTGAGTATATGAGGCAAAACAATGTAATAAATAACATCACACCAAACAGTTGTTTCAAAAGTGCTTAGAAAACTCGAATGACATTTTTTTGTTGGTTGTCATCACATGGCTTCAGAACCTCCAGGTACACTTTTTATGTTATAAAAAAAAGTTGAATGCTAAATAACCATTAGCTGGCCATCTAATCTGGTCCATATCTAGTTTTGGTTGAAAACCAGTTCCACGGTGAAAGTTGTACCAATGTCGGAAATGTAAATTTTCCATCTTTCAGATGTCCTTCTTGGAATTTCTAGCAAGAGAAAGTTTGTTTGCAATTTTATTGTTGTTTTGTAAATTATCTTTTCACCAGTTAGAACAAAAATTTAATTAAACATGATCTCTTGGGAACTTACTGGATAATTACATCCACGTGTTGGCACTGCCTCCTCATCGTGCAAAGGGTGTGGGTTTGAATCGGCTTGCCATCTCAGACTCTAGATGCAAACGAATTTGTTCTTCTTTGGGAAGGTAACTTTTCAACATTTATTTTGTAACCAAATCTTATGTTGTTCCACTACCCCATTTCTTCACTGCACTACATGCTCTTGTAACCTCAAACCTGCTTGTTAAACATTCTTTTTAAAATGCAGCATGATTGCATTTCACTTTTCAGTTTTAAATGTTCTGACATAAGTGTTCTTCAACTTGTTTTAACACGTTTTTTGCTTTGTTGGTAGTAGTTTGTGATTTGATTAAGATTAGAATGGAAAAGCCTTTCCTTCATGTTTGGTGTCTTTGCTGCATCTGTATTCGTCGCATGTTCAAGCTGGAAGACAAATGAAAGTTCTTCACACTTAGAACACCACAGAGACCCATGTACTTCCACTTAGAACTAATTAGTATCTGTATTCTGCCCTCGCACTTAACTAGGCAGGTAGATAACATCATCTCACGAAGAAAAAAAACACACGTTGTTCCTTTCTGGTAGTTTTATTTCCAATTGGATGCATGGCATGGATTCTGATGTGAAAATGAATGGTAAAACTGTAAACAAGACACAAATAACACGTGTGAGCTGACATGTCTAAACATTTTCACAATTTGAAAATGCTACGACCTATAAACATCATAGGCTATACTTGTTACCACGCAAAGTGAAGGAGAACTAAATAAGCTAACAAGCTAACATTAGCCGTTGGCTAACGGCTAATTAGCGTCTAGGCTAACGACTGATAAATGCATCTTTAGGTGAACCCGCTTGTATAAACTATCGTAAGCAACTCACGGCAGTTAGCGCCAAACACACACTGGTAAAATACAACACTGCTACCAATTTAAAGACTGTGCTGGCTTAAGAGGCAGCATAGGCAGACACAGGGGTAGAAATTGTTCTTCTCCCGTTAGACAGGAAGTAGCAAGAGGCGCCACTTCCGGTAGGATGTCAAAATAAAACAGACAGTGTAAAATCCCCCCAAAAACAAATAATGACTGTATGAACTTATATAACACCACATAATAGCTTGAGGAGCCAGAACAATCTGATTAGTGTAAATATGTCAGAGTAGAAATAGAACTGCTACAGTGCAAATAAGCTCAGAAAACCCTCTCTGTCACACACAACTGTAAACTTGCCATAACCACAAAGCCTAAAATATTGTAATTTACCTTTCAGACACTGCCATATGGGTATAAAGATGGTACATGAGATAAGTTTGGAAACATTTCTTAATACATGGTGAAAAAGTGTATCTGAACAGAAGTCACGTTTTTTTCTTTTTGTCAACAACTAATTAAAAATAAATCCACTATGTCTTTACTTTTGATTTCACACAGCACACAAACCCCAGCTTCACGGGTTAAAGTCCTGTGTTTCATCTTTATCCACACTTATTCTACTATAGGAAGAGCAGCACTTCAGTACCCCCACAAACTTGCAAAGCTATGGCATGGCATCTTGGATTAAAATTAACATGACGTATATGATACATTGTCAACACAAGGACACCAACTACGCTGCATTGTTGAGCATATGGTGTAATTACTAATTGTGCCCACAGCCAGTCTACACAGAGTATGTTCATTTTATAGTAATCCAACTTTCCTTAAATTGGCCACAATTAATTTGGTGAGAAGATCTTAGAATGGAATTGTATCTACTGCCTCTCCCCCTTTCATTGAAAACATATCAAAACTTTTACCCAGTGGACTTACATTTTACATTTTTACACTTTGGCTCCAACGGGGCCCATTTGCTCTGGACACCCTCCAAAGCACCTCTCTATAAACTTTGCAGTAGAAACTAATACTTTCTCAACATCAGCAACCACCAAATGTGAACACTGAGGTGCAACCTCGATGGGACAAGACTCGGCTGTCCATCTGCGTCTAAAGGACAAAGGTCACGCTTTCGAAGATGCCAATGTTCACATTTTGGACAGAGAAGACAGATGGTTTGAATGAGGAGTGAAAGAAGCCATCTATGTCCACTGTGAACGACCATCTTTGAACAGAGGAGGTGGTTTACGACACCAACTGTCTGCTATCTATAATCCAGTTTTGGGATCCCTTCCCAGATGCCTTAACGCCCACTCACATCCTGCACCATTTAACCTCAGGTAATCACATGATAGGGTGGGGATAGGTTTCACAATGGGTTCACCCGAAACCTTAGCTGATTGAGACCCACACCCGTTTTCACACCTGGGCTCGTGTGATTAGGTAGAGGATCCAGAGGGGGTCCATGACCCTCTTGGGGGACACTCCCATAAGGCTTTAAATTCTGGGACTCTCCACCATTTGCTCTTAGAACTGAAGAAGCTTCACGGATGAGAGGTGAAACGTCTTCAAGAAACTTAAAGAAGTCCAGACGCTTTTCTTTCCAAGCTCCTTAGACAAGACTGAATATTGTTTCATTAAATATTCAATAAGTTGTGTGTGAACCCCCACGCCCGGAGAAAAAAAAAAACTGCCACAGAGTAAATAGCATCATGTGGTCTGTGAGAGTGCTTTTATTGTACAGTCATATCGAGATGAAGTGGGTGAGTGTGAGTGTAACAGAGATTGAGAGAGGAGTTCAGATACTCCATTTCAGCTTGTGTTAATGGAGAGGGATCGAAGAGAAAAAGTGAAGGCCACTCAGATCTGGAAATTTAAGCTCAGTGTGCTGACAATGGGAGAAGTGGTTAGGATGCATAGTTGGTCACAGTACAAGGCAACTGTACTGTGAGGACCCTCGGTACAGTTCCCTGTAAGATCTCAGGCAGAAAAAAAATGAGGCAAAGTGGCTGGTGGGTTCTTACTTTTGGTTTTAGAGTGCTGCTACAAATTTACAAGCCATTAACAACATCTTCTGCTGCCATCAAATGGTGATGATGTGGTGATAGATGCTGGGCTTTTCTTTTCTCTTTTCTTATATTTGATACATAAAATGCACACAGACCTGAAAAGTGGAAGTGCTTTAATCCAGCATTATTTTCAGTATCCAGCAGAGCGCAGCCTATGTGGTTGCAAAATTAAGTTAAATCGTTTAGGGGTCTATGGTAAAACAACCTTGCTGCTCACTTGATCTATGACCTCAGTAAACATTTTGCTGAAGAGTTAATTATTTCAACTGGAAAGTTCCACTCTTAGTGAATACAACATGATGTTAATTTTGTACAATAAGTAGTACAATAAAGGTGGAGAGAGAGTATGTTTTAAGGCAGGTTACTTGTAGATGTAGCTATATTGAATGATATCAACATCAGGAAGAAGGAACATGAGAAGCTGGAGAAATACTGAGGGAAGAACTCCAGAAGATGTGGATGGTGACGGTAACAGTGGTCCCAGTGGTAATTGGAGTACTCGGTGCAGTGACCCCCAAGCTAGGCGAGTGGCTCCAGCAGATCCCAGGCCTCTGGTAGAGGGCCTGAGCTTGAAGGATAGACCGCCCACGGGGGCGAGAAGGGAATTTTTTGTATGTGTTTTTTTTCTTTTGTATTGCTACAACATGTCAAATGTGACATGGTTTTATTTGTTTAATCAAGGATATTTTTCTTTATTACAATTAAAATTCCAGCTTTTTATTGATTTCAATAACCGCAGTTAAATATCAGTCATTTGTCAAGATAATGTATATAAAATTACTGAAAACTCTGTATTTGTGCACCTAAAGGGAAATTAACAAAACATTGTCTCACATTTTATTACTGAAGCTGTAATATTAGTGCACTATCAGAGAATATCCAAGTTGTTTTTCTGGATTTTTTAATAAAAACATTATTTGAACCACTAAAGACTATTTGGATGGGATTTATTGCTTTTAATAATGCAGTTATTTTAATTCAGTCCAGAGCATTTATCATTATGGTTTCACCTCCTCCCTTAAGAATTAGACAAAATTCAGCCTTTGTATGGAAATGGAGGAAAGTGTTTCTGCCGGTCTGATGGGCAAATGCCATTACTTGGAATTCATCATTTGGAAGCTTGAGGGCCCAATTTCAATCCGTTCCTTCTACCCTTCCAATCTGTGATGAGCGTATTTCCATGAGGAATTACACTTGAGGTTGCTGAAGGATCTAAGAGGCTAAAAAAAAAAAAAAAAAACTCAAAAAAATATGGAA
>VVHJ01006859.1:0-10141 GCA_015107715.1 Tylochromis polylepis
CCCTTTTTTTTATTTTTTTTTTTTTTTTTCTTTTTTTTTTCCTTCTCTTTTTTTTTTTTTTTTTTTTTTCTTTTTTTTTTTTTTTTCTTTTGCTTAAATTCAATGATCTGCAGGAATGAGAGAGTCACTAAAAACGATTTCTAAATCTGATGAAACTTTTTGACTTCTATTAACTCTTTGTCATTACGTTGCAACATTCACATTGTTTGGCACGATGCAACAGTTTTTTTTGTTTTGTTTGTTTTTCTAAATTGCAGTGATGTAGTAGTTGGGTTTTTTTGTAACCAAGTTGCAATGTTATGGTTTTGTTATTATGTAACTAAATGGACGTAGGTTCCATTGGTTTATTTTCTGGATCTGTGCTGTCTTTAAGTTCCAGAACTTAGATGTAATATACACGGTAAATTTTGGTGTTTTGCTGGGAGATGCAATTTGTCTGCTGTGCTGTTACATGTGACTGACTCTCGTCTGTTTCTTCTGCATCTCTCCTCGTCTGCCGTACTGCCAAAAACAGTCACATCACAGTCTTGCGGCTCTGCTACTAAGGCTGGTGCATTTCAGTTATTTTGGTCCCGTCTGTGTACGAGTGCAGCGAGAATGCTCGCGCACACCTACGTTCACGCATGCTCACATACACAGGATCAAGGAAATTTGTGCATGTGTGAATGGGTGTGGATATGGTGTATTTGAGAGCTGCAAAACAAGGACAGGTCCTTGGGGAAAAGGTTGCTTTCTGCAGCACGATCCACAGAGTGTGATTGTGCATTATGAAGCGAAATCATATTGGTTAAGTAAAATGTTTCGAGAAGCCACATTATCTGCTGCGTGGCTGCTTCCCTAACAGCAAGGATGCTCACTTAATGAAGGGTGATGAGTCTTTTTGCTGTAATTTTCCCCTTTAAAGCGGCTTCAAAAGAAGACTTGTGTGCAAAGAATGTGATCATATTCTTCATAGACTCTATCTTATACTCCAAAACCTAAGCAGCATGGTCAGATTGGACTCTTTACCCCATAAAGGCCTACTAGGAATTACCCCTGAAGCCAATTTCTGTCATATTTCAGCCCTGCTTATAGAACAAAATGACTAGGTGTGCATTAGAAGTTAGTGAGGGTGGTCTCTCCTATGCAGCTACACTTGGAAAAACCTGGAAACCACATCTTCATTGATATATACTGAGGTGTCAATACTCATCATTGTACGGGGGAGGTCATTTATGGGGAAAGGGTTGAGCATACTGTTCACTTAGCTGAAGCAAACATGTCCTGCCTCATCTTTATAAAAATATCTATTTGACTCTTTTTTTTTTTTTTTTAATAATTAGATACAAACGTCTCTTAACCATCACCACAAGTTGATGAATATATCAAATTCTGGTGTAGTTGTAAGTGGATATTTCGGTCTAAATACTCTCTGTATTTTGGACGTCTCTGTAGTGTTGTATAAATAAATGCAAAGATGTGTTTTTTGTTTTATTTTTGTTTTTTACCCCAAGATACTTTACTGGCTTACTTGGTTTAATTCCTGCCTGCAGAAAGTCATGATCACATTTGTGGCGGGGAGGCATTTAACTGAAAGACACAGTCAAACACACTCACTTTCACTGCTTAATTTAATTTTTCTTGAGCTTTCGGGGCGCTGTTAGTACTAGGCGACTACATACAGTATAGAATGGATGTAATCCATTTTCACACCGAGTGTAAGCAAAGCCTTTGAAGTTAAGCATCAGTGGTTTTTAATTAAAGCATCGGGGGAAATGACCACACGCACACTGTAATCAATACAGCCAATCAATGCACCTCAGCGTGCTTCCATCTGTAAATGTTCCTCCCCAGTGAACTTCACAAATCCATTACAGGGGGCCACCAACACATACAATATGAGTGTGCAAGCTTTCGCATATATCCATCAATACCTACAGATTTGTATGTTTCCTCCCTATCAGGTGAGTTCAGTGACGGCTCGCAGGAGGCCGGCGGTGTGTACCAGGTATTGGAAATGCCCTACGAGGGAGAGGACATGTCCATGATGATCGTTCTTCCTCGGCAGGAAGTACCTCTGGCCTCCCTGGAGCCCATCATTAAAGCGCCACTGCTGGAAGAGTGGGCTAACAATGTCAAACGACAGAAGGTGGAAGTCTACCTACCAAGGTGAGACTTTTATAGATAGTCCACTCACCACCTCTCACTTATGTGGTACTATCTACTAGTCTTCCTCCACAGTACAAACACAGCTACACAAACAATGTAACTACAGCACACTTTCCAGTGTTTCACCAAAAGCACACATAGGACACACTTCAACTGTCACCTTTGCTCCTTTAGACCATTTACATTATTGTCCCCTTTTTGAATCCCAAACTTAACTCTAACTCAAATCTCACCTGCTCAGGTTTAAGGTGGAGCAGAAGATCGATCTGAAGGACACTCTGCAGGAACTGGGAATAAAGAACATCTTCACCAACAACGCTGATCTCTCTGCTATGACAGGTGAGGCAAACTCCTAAAACGCTTCAGTATATGGCATTTAATACTTGTCCTTCTCGGGAGCAGTGAAGTAGCCTTAGGTACTTTCGAAGGTAACCAAGGTAACTGGCACTGAGTGGGCAGGTCAGAGCTGTCATGTCATCTGTTTAAAAATAGATGCACAGAGTGAGACAGGTAGATCCACAGAGGCAAAGAAATAGGGACATAAATATGTCAGGGTAAATAATGTGGACACATAAGTAATATTCACCTAAAATGATAACTGCATATCATTTGAAACAACTTTATAATGTCAGTTTCCCTCAGGATTATCAATCTAGCTCAAGACAGCTTGTTCTTATCAGGTGGAGTTAGTGAGATATAGTGAAACAGAGTAGGCACTACTGGACTCGGGCACATCTTGCACTTGCTAACACATCCTCAGCCGAATATGTAGTCAGAGGACACGCTCTGTTCAGACAGGCAGGTAGATAACCGGGGGCAGTTTTAAAAAAGCTTTCAATCATTGGCTAAAGAATAGTTTCTGACCATTGCTTGTGACTTGATGTGACCCATTTGTTTGGCTTGCAATCCTGATTCAATCAATAACAGGATATATTCTAGACCTCAGCATAGATATGCATACATCTTATAAAGAAAAGGTGATGCTCTGTGTGTTTTTCTGTGTACGTTGTCCAGATGTTGAGGATCTGTACATTGGGAAAGCAGTGCAGAAGGCCTACCTGGAGGTGACAGAGGAGGGGGCAGAGGGAGCTGTTGGGTCAGGTATATTTTTGTGTTTTATTCTACACCTTACTAAATACATGGCATTTTGTTGTGTATAAATGTTGATGATTTTTTGGTTTGTTTGATTTCCCCATCTCTTAGGGATGATTGCCCTGACCAGAACTCTGGTCCTGTACCCACAGGTCATGGCTGATCACCCATTCTTCTTCGTTATCAGAAACAGGAGAACAGGTGCGTGAGTCTCTGTGTGTGAAAATACAAGTAATCTGTGGTTTGTGTGTCTATGCATCGCCTTCAAAATGCATATGTTAAGTAAGCTGGTACATATAAGGGATACATTTTTGTTTTTGTTTTTGTCTTCCTCCAGGGTCCATCCTCTTCATGGGCAGAGTCATGACTCCTGAGATCATCGAGCCCAACGACCATGACTTTGACTCCATGTAACTGTGACATGAGGTCACACAGTCTCAGCCAATCAGATCCTGACGTCATAAATGCTACCTATCCCGTATCACCATCTTCAGCTGTGTTTTATACTCTTTATGAAAAGAAAAAAAAATAGATCTATGAGCTGAATATTACATGATATATTATATATTGAAACATGACATTTGACACGTTATGTGGCTGTGTTTTGATACTGGAAGCTTTAAATTCCTGGATAGAGACGTGCAGAAGGAGGAAGCTGTAAATATTCTCTAGCAAAGTAGGGTTTGTATGTATGTGAGCTGGAAGTACACCTGGGATGTAATTCATGCACAACCCCTTTAAGTTCAGCAGCTTTATACTCGCTCACACCCACGCCCACAAAATGCACAAAACCCTTCCTCTTTGAAAATATTTACTTTAACTACATCGCTGTACATTTGACATTGTGTTCTATATACATATATATGCTCAATATTTATTGCAGAATAAACATGTGCAAACACTTTGTCCTTATATGATAAATCTTAGTAATATATCTGTTCCAGACAGTATTGAGACATTTTTACACTGTAGGCACATGGCTACACTGCTAATGAACTAATATGCCTTATCACATCAGAGTGGTTGATTAAGCCCTAGCTGGGCGTCTTAAAACTTGCTAAAGCGGTTGCTTTAGAGAGTGACTGGAGCATGCAGGTGTGCTGAACAAGATCTGCTACACTGCTTTGGATGTACATACAGGGAGAAACAGTAACACCAGCTGTATTGAGTATTTTATTCAATAAAAAACATGAATGTGTTCTCATTAAAAATGTACCACTTTCTTTGTGTGTAGACGTTGGTGTTTTGGTTGGGTTTTTTTTAAAGGTAGGTAACACTTTATAATACAGCTTGCAAATAAGGGTGTAATTTCCCTGTAATTAAATTGAATTTCAGTGCATTTTATTTTTAAAATAAAATGTAAATATATTTATATATGTTTATTTAAAGGTAGGTACATCAGAATAAGGGGGTAACAAGTCAGGTTTTTGCAGGAAACAGAAATAATTATACTGTAATTTAAGTAGTGCGTAAGTCATTTTAAGGACTGGATCGATAATTTTAAGTACTGTCTAATTTCTTAGTAATTTAGTGGAAAAACAAACAATTTCCCCTCGTTACCTTGTAAGTACACTGGGCATGGGCCATAGTGTGGAGTGGCTTAACCTTACATTTTTACATCTTTATTTTTCTATATTGTTATTTGATATTTATTAAATTGATGTGCATAAAATTACCTACAGTATAATGTGTGTCTCCTCTCCTGTAATAATAGTTAAGCAGGTTAAGACACTCCATGATACAGCCCACACCCCAAAATGTGCAACGTACATATGTATTTTAATTTCCTGGTCATTTCCACTAAATGACCAGGAAATTATGCACTGCTTAAATTCACTTACAGTATAATTATTTATTTGTTTCCAGCAAAAACCTGGTTTCTTAGCCTTATTCTAATGTACCTGCCTTTAAGTATTTGCATGTAAATATAACTACATTGCAGTTTCAAATAGCATATGTTGAATTCAATTTAGTTGCTGGGGAATTACGACTTTCATCGTGGGCTGTGTTATAAAGTGTTACCAGAAGTTAAATGCACTTTTAATTCAAGGACACGACGGCTTATGCAGACTGTAAACAACAGGCCTTTCCCTAATTCTGAAGCTGCATAATCACTAATTCGTCAATCCAGCGCCAGCTGTGTCTTTTAAGAAACGAGTGAGTGAATGATAAACACGCAATGCTTTAGTTATTGAAGCCTTTGGAGTTTAGCCAGACATTTTCCAGCCAAAGCATCTTGGAATCATTTCAAGCCTGCATAACCTACCTCCTGAACACACATGCACACAGATCATGTAGCTGGTCATGCACTCTGGTCATGATGACTATCAGTTACTCAGGAAACTGTCATTATTTTACATTACACCTACGAGCTATTCTGATTCAGTGTGTCTCAACATGAAGATTTGGTAGTTTCAACTGGTGGCATTCAATGGTAGCAAAAAAATAATTGATTAGAATAAAAGTATCCTGATTAATAGATATTTTCCTTTTGATAATATGTAAATGTACATATAATCGAGCAAATGTGTGTGTTTATATGTAACATTACTTGTATGTGCACACCTTTTGTTACAATGTGGCCACTTTTGCTTGCCACACAAAATGAAATTGGCTTTAAAAAAACAAAACAACTAAAATTATTTTTTTTAAAAAGGTCATCAGATAATGAGTTATATATTGACCAACAGAAGCACTAAATCACCTAACAATAAGTCAGAGCTCTATGCAACGTTACAAGGACTCATTTCCACACTGCTGAGCAGTTCCTAGTGTTTCCACTTACCTGTGAGAAGCGAGATTCAATATTAAATGTTAAACTCAACAAGCTAAACTATGGAGGAACAACAGTCCACAAGTTAAAGAAGGTATTCATAATCTAAATGACTTTAACTAGCTGCTATGATATCTGCACCATATGCCTTCATTGTGTGCTCCTCTCTTATCTCTCCTGCTCCATAGTGTACAGAAACTACAAGAAAATACAAAGACTTCTCACTAGCTACTGTCTATTTGGGCAGTTGCTGGTTAAATATTTGTAGAGGTGCAAAGTAATTTGTTTTTAAGAATTTAATTTTATTGTTTGGTCTGGCTTTATAGATTTATTCCACTGATGTGTGCCAGCAGCAGGAGGGATAATAATCAGGTTTGTGGCTACAATTAAACTCACAAAATGTAATGCATGGTCAGCCTTCCAAAAGGTTTACAATACCGAGTGAACATTAACACTAATTTACACACAAATGAAAACTGTCTTAGATTTGATACACTTTGTAAATAGTTATATATTGAGCTATTTGCTTGAGAAAACAGGAGAGGAGGAGGCTGTGTGGCAAAAAAGAAAGAAAGAAAGAACTAGAGATCACTTGGTCACATTTTCTGACAAAAACTTGCATTTCAGCAGTCTCATTTGTGATTTTGTCACTTTTGAAAAGCCTTGGTTGTGTTAATTCAGTTCAATTCAATACTTTATTGTCCCACAAGGGGAAATTAGTTTAGCAGCAAGGGCAACAATAAGAGTAAACAAAACAATAATAAAAAGCCACAAGACAGTTATTTACCATTAAGGAGACGGGTTGCAGTAGGGATAAAGGAAACCTGGAGTCTTTTGGTCTTCCTCACAGGTACTCTAAAACGACGGCCAGAGGGCAACAAGTCAAACTCACTGTGAAGTGGATGGTTAAAACAATTAACAACAGAATGAGCCTTCCTCAGCACATGCTTGTTATGAATGGCCAAAAGTCCGTCTTGCCAACGCCCTGAGATTTTGCTAGCAGTTTTTACCAGAGTTCTTCAGAGTTGGCACTCACGCGCACTCTGCCCTCGTTTCTACCTGTCCTCAGTGATAAGCCTGAGAACACCGGCTCTGGGCCCACAGTGGTGTCAGTCTCTCTCTGCAGAGCCACAGCCGGCCAGCAGGACGGTCAACTCTTGCTGGGTGAATACTAACAAACACGGCGGGCTCCATGGGTAACAGCCACGGGGCTGCAGGGCTACAACGAGCCGTCCGCAATGTGCTAAAGAAGGCCTGGAAAATTCCTCACAAGGATCTTGGGACATGTCAGAAAGGTAAGCCGAATCAGCTGTCTGCATGACAGACACCAGCTTCACTCTGTGACGCCCGTCAGTGTAGCTTTTTCATCCAGTGCACCCTTTGTGATATGAAATAGTTTGCACATTAATTAAGGCTTTCTACCTAAATAGAGAGAAACCTTCATTAATGCAATTGCTAACACTTGAAGGCTTTAGCCTCAGTGACATAGCCAAATGGCTACAATGAAATGTGGAAGCTTGTTTCCGCTACTGAAAAAAATAAAATATAATAATAATAAAATAACAAAAGTCGTCGAAATTTTGACTGACGTCAGTAACTCGAAAATTTGAGATAATATTCTTAACAGTCGTCTTACCTCTGCCTGGCATTTCATTTAGTTCATCACAGTAATAGTCTGTATTACTACCCTCGGTTTATTTGTTTGCTCTGTATTTCCAATTGGACCTCCAATATGTAAGAAAGAAAATCGAAGGTAATTTGGTTTAAAACGTAGGTATAACATAAAAAAATTATATATATATAAATAAATATTGCATCATCCAGTTCTTTTGTATGATAACTATTTAGCACACCGCCACAGGACAGGCAGTATCAATTATAGAGGGTCCAGCTACCCCCCGCCTACACAGATTATTATAACCTAATAGCACCTGCTCAGGTGTCCTCCGGAGCTATGGCAACGGGTCCTAATCTGCATTGTCGGGCCCAGTTCAGTGTAACCCTAACCACTCGGCCGGTGGTCAGGGTTTTAGCACACACCAAGGATTACATTACCAAACGACAGCTCCACTTCAAACAGGGATGGAAGATGGGATAATTATTGTCTCTCTTTTTAATTTTTTCTCCCCCTTTTCTCAGCTCTTCAGGTGTGAACACTCTCACTGGCAGTTTCCCCAAATCCCACTCATCCCAGTGCTCTGAATTCAGGGTTACAGGCACACCTCTCTCTGTGGACCACAGTCCTGACTCTGGACTGGTATCTACACCCGTAAGTGACACGCACACACTGGATAAACCTGTCATTACCCTTCCCTCACAAATTCTCCTTTGCATCCTTCATCTTCATACCTCTCCTGTGCACTCCTCCTTCCTTCATCTTAAACAGCCTTCCATTTCAGCCCATCACCCTCTCTCTTTTAGCCATCTTTTAGCTGAATAATATTCTCAGTCTGTTCTCTGCGCTCGCTGTTTTACCCTCGAGCCACTGGCCTCTCGCCTAGACTGCTGTGCAGAGTGATTTCTCACTCACTCTTTTACTCTCGCTGCTATGTGATTTAAGAAAGATTGGGGGGGGAATCACTCCTCACCTAATCCTTCTTATGTTCCATACAGAGTTCTCCCACTTGGGCTGAAAAAAAAGAAACCCCTCTGTGTGTCATGTCTTAAACAACTTCAAAGTGTTTTGCTTAAAATCCTGCAGCAAAATAGCATCTCTAAATAATTATTTGCAAAGAAAAATGCTTTCTGGTTTGAGCTGTGTACATGACTAATGTAAACAGAGATGCTTTTTTAAAAATTATTATTGTATTTAGATGTTGTCAGATATTGTGATATAAAAACTGTATAGGGGACTGAATCATCCGCACTTCCCATTTAGATTATTATCGTCTTCCACACTGTTCAGAAACCTTTAAGAAAACATTTACACTGGAGAGTCTGGACAAGGAGGAGCAACAGTCAGCTGGATTCGGGTCATTCCTGTGTCTAGATTACCAAGCAGAGCGAGGAGAGTTACACAGTAAGAGTGAACAGGATGAGTGTAAAAGGGTTGATAAGGTCAAGGAAGGCAAAAAAAGGAATCCAGTGGGCTGCTGCATCGCAAAAGCAGTCACCATAGCGTCATAACTTTTCATTTCATATGATAAATATTTGCATAAATATCCTAAGATGACTTTTAAATAGTCTTCATTTGAGAAAAAAATGCATAAATGGAAAATATTTTTATGTTTATCATTAGAAGATGAAAATAGATTCACAGACTCGCTAATGAAACTGGGAGGAACAGCTGCTATTTGATTTTATACAGTTGATGTGATACACAGCACTGTAGATGGAGGGTAGAGCTAAACTGGGGAAAGAATGCATGCACTGATACATAAAGAGAGGAAAGACAAGGATGATGTAAGCAAGTCAAGGTGTCATTACAGGATAATAAGACTGTAGCGGCTCTTGTCGACCTTCACAGGTAGCAGTATTGGTTAATAGGCCTATAAATGAGCCATTCATTTTAGCTACATGCTCTCTGTATGCTCGGGGAATAAAGTTTATGTTGGACTAATGGGGAACTATGGTAGATTAAACTTAAGTGTGTCTCCTGTGCTTCTAAACGATTCCAATGTATCTCTCTCTTTTTGCCCGTTGACATGACAGTTATTTGATTGTCCTGATCCTGAAGCTGAAATTAATTTGACTATCAATGAGGGGAATGTGATTAAACTTGGGGGAAGAATATGACTCATCACTGGTGTCATTTGCACAACACACCTCACTGAAAGGTGTCCGCAGATTTGTGATTGCATGTGTCACAGATGATATCATAGCTTTGAAACTTGGCAGAATGGTGCATTTACGAATGGCACTTATTTACGTATTTATTCAAGAAAGGAATTCTACACTCAGTGGCCACTTCATGCATTACACCAGGGGTGGGGGTACTCCAGGCCTCAAGGGCCGGTGTCCTGCAGGTTTTAGATGTGGCCTTGATCTATCACAGCTGATTCAAAATGGCTAAATTACCTCCTCAACATGTCTTGAAGTTCTCCAGAGGCCTGGTAATGAACTAATCATTTGATTCAGATGTGTTGACCAGGGTGATATCTAAAACCTGCAGGACACCAGCCCTTGAGG
>VVHJ01006868.1:8324-21125 GCA_015107715.1 Tylochromis polylepis
TTTTTTTTTTACAAGCGGTGAGAAAGAAGCAAATAATCATCACTCATATTCTGTCAGCTCATTTTAATCAGCTACACATTGCTTGCATCATTGATGATTTACAGTGTTGCATTCCTGGTTCTCTGTCACTGATAGCATCCCTGAGAGCCTGGAAGAGGACGAGACATGTTATGGAAAGCCCACTGTAAGATGCCATCAATGGAGCTCTGCTGCAGTGAAGAGAAGAAAACACAACAGGATTAACTGCTGCACACCTATTTGTCATAAATTTAGTAAAATATTAGGTAAATATCAATCTGCCATCTATAATGCACGCCTTATTAGAGTTCACTGTATCTCAAAATTTAGCTTCTGAATTGTAAATTATTTAAATAGTCAGCATGCAGGGGCTAAAAACAGAGACACCCAAAGTCAAGACTGTGAGTCCAGTGAAGCCAAGAAGAACTCACACATCTGTACACATATTTCAGGCCAAAATCACAAAACAACATCAGGACATGCGGCTCCAGATCTCCTAATGTTTTGTCCTCGGTACTGTTTGTTTACCCTGACAGCTCACTGACTGTCTCTGTGATAAGGAAAGCAGCCATCTTGTGTCTGACGTGCACTGTTGCATCCTGCCTGCATCTGTGGTATCGACATGTAACTGATCTCCACTTACTTCTCCCAGGATGGAGTCCAGTTCATCTTTATGGAGGACGGGCTCAGAGAGGGAGGCACTTTGATCATGACTATGTGTGTTTTGAACCAGCGGTGCAAGCTGAAGACAAACAGACACACACAGGAGAGATTACATAGATCATTCGGTGGAATAACGATAATACAGGCTGTAAATTCTTTTTCAAGGGTGTACATGTGGAGACACACCTGTCCGCCTCTGGATTCAGCTTCTTTCTCAGCAGAGCTGCCCCACAGTCTGGAGCAGGACAGGCAGATGGACCTCCCTCTTAAAAACACACAAATGCTTTGAGGGAACATTTCTGTGGTGTATAAGGTTTCTCTCAATCAATATGTCATTTCTGACACAGGAAGCCGTTCAAACCCTTCCAGCTGGGAAAATAAACTGTTTACATGAAACTTGGGATCCTAATTCATTAAAAAAAAGGGAAGCTTTTTCTTTTTATCATTTGGCTTTGGTTAACACTGTGTTTTTAATCAACATAAAAAGGAGCCACAAGAGCTTATCACATGGATTCAGCTTTAATTTGTTGTATCTGTGTTATCGTTGTGTAAAATCATTGTGAACCTCACTCACATTAGGCATTACACTACTCAGCTGCAAGGGCTCCACTTACAATCCATTAGCCACCATTATCCCGAGAGAGATTATTGGAAGCGCACGCCCTTAATGCACACTGGTAATCAATACCAACATACAGGAAGTTCTCAGAAAGCTCTGAATGTTTTTTTGTCTTTTAATGTAGATGATGCTGAGATTAGGATTTCAGGAGCTATGGGGAAATGCTCTCTGTCATCTCCTAAAAATCTTTAATTAAAAATCTTTCTTCTTCTGTCGGAAGAAGAAATGAGTGGTATTCTTACTTGGAAAAGTGGCAGTTTACATGGAAATGCTTCAGACACTGAAAGCAGAGGGTCAAATCTCCTCCTCCAAGGTGACAAACACTGCACACCTCCCTCACAGCGACCAGCTCTCCACCCGAGCACTGGAGACAAATTTATACATGCATCAAGTGTGACTATTTTTACATGTTGCAGGGGTGGAAAGAGGATGAGGCTGTTGGTAGCTGAACTGATTTAAAAAAATAAATAAATAAATAAAAGATGGTTAAATGATATAGAAGGTCACCTGGTTTCTGCCACCTGACGCATTCATCGTCGCTGTGACGCTTGTGAGGGAGGATGACAGCGAGGAGTAGGATGAGACATCGGTGATGGCGTTACTGCAGTTTGTGTTTGCTTGCTGAGGCTGAGCTGAGAGTGCCTGAATGCAAATATTTAGACTATGATCAGTTCTAGAAAAAGCAGGGCATCAGCGTGTAACAAAGCCCTTAAAACTTTTTTTTTTTTGTAAACAAGTTATACTGTGACTTATTATCCTGAACTACGTAAATACAAATTACTAAAGTTGGAAATACCAAAGAGGGTGTGAGAACCATGAGGTTTTTTTTTATTTACACATGAAAAGTACTGAAAATATAAGTTGCTATGAGCAGAAAGCTTCTCACATTTAAAAATGACCACACAGTACTAGTCAGTACTAGGGGTGACTCAGAGGCTTGAGCCACTGCTCACTTCTTTATGTTTTGCTCCCAAGAAACCAGACTTTCTAGGAATTTTTTTAAGTGATCTTGAGCAATAACTCTCCAGGCTTTCTGAAGGTCTTTTAAAGTTGTTTTTGGCTGCTTTTTGTTTACTCATTTTCAGTCCAGTCACATAATTTGTTCATTTCTCCGGTTGAATCTATGAAAAATGCTGAAGATAACACATTTTTGTACCAACATGATGATTCCCAAAGAGCTACTAGCCAAAAACCAAGCATATCTCAGCGTGGTGTGCAGTGTGTCCTTAAAAAGAAATTGACAAGTGGAGGACAAAATTAAAAATGTCAGGCCCAAAAAACTATCTGCAGCAGATGCAAATGGTCTCAGTGGAAGGGTGGCTGTCAAGAAGCAGTTCTTAAGGAAGGGAAAAAGAGAGAAAAGGCTGAGGTATGCAAAAAAAAAAAAAATTTTTTTAAATGGACAGAAAGCCAGAGGCAGCAGGTGTCATGGAGTGATCCAAATCTAAAACCTTTGGTTCACATCATACAGAGGTCAGAATAGAGGAACAACAATGAGTGTCTACAGCCATCTGTGAAACACGGTGGAAGCTCTGTCATGGTTTGGTGCTGCATTTCAGCTAGTGGTGTTGGGGATCTTGTCAAAATTGATGAAATCTTGATTGCAGAAAAGTAGCAACAGATTTTGATCCACCATGCAATACCATCTGTCTGATTGAGAACAGGATAATATTTCATCATAACAATGATCCCAAACACATTGCCAATGCAGTGAAAGAACACCTGGATAGAAAAAACACACAACGGAGCATTATCAGTCATGAATTAGCCAGACCAGAGCCCGGACGTCAATATTGCTGAAGCATTGTGGGATCATCTTGAGAGAGAACAGAACAAAAGGCAGCCAGCGTCAGAAGAAGAGCTTTGGATGTCCTTCAAGAAGAACTATTGGAGAACTATTCCTGAAGACTACTTAAAGAAAATACCAGAAAGCTGCCTAAGAGAGTTCAAACTGTGTTGAAGAATAAAGGTGGTCATGCCAAATATTGACTGCATTACTGTATTTCTATGCATGTTTGCTCATGTTTTAACAAATCGCTGAAACCATTTCCCATTTTCCTAGCAAAATATAAAGAAATGAGGATCGTTTGAAGACTTTTTCACAGTACTGTATGTTTTTCAGTGGATTCAGTATGTGCACATTTCCTGCTTCCTTCCTTCAGGAACTTACTTGTAAGGGTAGCTGTGCTTTCTCTTTTTTCACCCTGTGTCCACGGCACCACTCACACTGCCAAGAGCCACTGCAGATAATGTAAAGTTATAACCTCTTTTTTAGAGCAAGACTTTAAAAAAACGTCTCCGAACACCAGCACATTATTCTTCACCTTGGTATGGACGAGAGTGGAGGGTCAAGGCAGGCCAGATGAAAAGCTCGAGGGCAGCCGTCACAGCAAATCAGCTCCCCTCCATCTTTACACACTGCACACTCATCGTCATTGTAATGAATCTAAACACACACAGATACATGTAACATACATAAACAGACACCCACATTCATATAAAGCACAAGCAACTTCAGTTAAGAGTGATTGGATTACAGCCTCTACCATGCTTGTGGCTGTCTCCCCCTGGTGGTGAAATGTGCTCTTAGCAGACTTGGACTTCGATGTGTTTGTCTCCTCTGATGGACCCCCACCAGCTTTAATGGGCTCTTTGGCGGCCCCTGGTAAATGACAGTGACTTTTAAAGGAGAAAATCTTGCATAAAGGTTACAGCTGAGTCAGGTCTGCCTTTTCACATTCATAGTTTGATGTTGCTTACTCGATTTATATTCAGTTTTTTTTTTATATATAAATCGAGTTTGAGTTTTCAGGTTTCTTTGGCTTACCTTCCAAGCAATATGCCTGCATAATATGGACCTTTTCTTGGTTCTCATGGTTGACTGGGGGATCCATGGAGGGAGCCGTGAAGGAGGAGGATGAAGAGGGCAGGTGGACTCCTCTCTTGACTGAGGAAGACAGTACTTGCACACCTAAAGCAGAATTTGGGTTGGTTATGTATTTGTAGCATGAAAGTATTTAGTATATTTATTTTTATGATAGTTACTGTTTTCAGATGGCAGCTTGGAGCCAAGAGCTTCATTCTTCACTCTGTAGAGCTTCACTTTACTTCCTTAAACAGAGTAGACAAGACTTTATAATGAAGACAGCACAGTTAGGTGGGTTTTAGAGTATTCAAGTTAATGCTTAGTCAAAACTATGTAAGATATTTACTTCTTTTGTTTGCCAAAATAAGCCTATTATGCTTTATCTTATATTTTTGTCAGATATACCTTAACAATAGTGGATACTCATATTAAACATGCCCAAAGACTGCTCCAAACACTCTTCAGGGAGTTTTTGCTACTACTGGGAGAAGGGATAACCTCTCAACAACCCACCTGCAGTTCAAGACTTCTGGGGCCAGCCAATCAGAAGAAAGTGATTAAGGTCAATAAGGATTATCTGGGCTAATTAGAAAAGATTCATGAATATAGTTAAGGGGGGCATGTAGAGAGTTGGTGTGCCAGAAGAGAATGCAAGGGTAAGGTAAGATGAAGGCAGATGATCTGCTATGGCGACCCCTAAAGGGAGCAGCTGATTGAATGTATCAAGTAAAACTATTCTAATCCAAGAATAGAAAAACGGAGCTGGAATGGACGTAACAGGTCCTATTTTATCTTGTAAGAAAGTGGTCTGCAGTGTCTGATAGAGAACAGATACAAAGCAAGTGCAGTGTGGGAGATGACCTCCTCCATCGGTTGTCTTGGCGTGATACTGTGACCGCTGGGAGCTCGATTCCCGATCTGCATGGCTCCTTTTCTTACTGTGAGGATGTTTGTGACCTCCAGATGGTCTGTCTTCATGTTTGGAACCTGCGGTCTCCCTTCCTATCAAACAGAATCAGCAACAATGTAAATCATTAAAGTCTAAATGTGACAGAAAATTGTCCCGAGAGACTGTTTTCAGCTCCGCTTTGGTGCAGCAGGTGCAACTGAGGTTGTATTGCTTCTGTAAATTAATAGGAAAAAATAGAAACAGACTGAGGAATGTCAATTTGTACTGAAGGCTATTTGACATTGGTACAGTAGTGTATTCTTCTGAGGATCCTCAGACACTCATCATGGGCAGGAATGTCATAGAATTTTGGTCTTTTCATGATTTCTTTGAGCTGTTCTTTTTAACTGTACAGTATACATCTTTATTGACTTTAAACAAGCAAATAAAAAAAAAAAACAAGAATTTTGAGCACAAGTTTGAATTTATTTTAGATTTCTCTACTCCACACAGGTTCAAAAGTATACATACAGGCCAAAATACATACATACACTCACTAAAGGCCTATTAACTGGTTGACTACTACCAGTAGTTCTCTTTGCCAGTTTAAAAAGGATTCATTTGACAGCACTCATTGTACTGGCAATGCGACTGGAAAGTCCAAGGAACTCAGTGAAAATCTAATAAGG
Organism: Tylochromis polylepis; assembly: GCA_015107715.1. Classification (NCBI taxonomy): domain Eukaryota; kingdom Metazoa; phylum Chordata; class Actinopteri; order Cichliformes; family Cichlidae; genus Tylochromis; species Tylochromis polylepis. Next base: position 14,069 of record VVHJ01006868.1, read on the forward strand.
GGACTATTAGATTTACACAAGTTGTCTTTTGGAACCATTTTTAAACAACTACAGATTCCAAGATCAATTCAGACAATTGTACATAAGGACAAGTTATTCAGGTGTGTCACCACTTTACCAAGGTCTTTTGCCAGACCTTGGTAAAGTGGTTTATGGTCAGACAAGACAAAGATCGAGCTACTTGGTCACAATGACAAGAGGTATGTTTGGAGGAGTAAAGGTGTTCTGGGGCTTTCTTGCTGCCAATTGTAATGATAGATTGCAAGAGTGGATGGAATCATGAAGTAGGAGGACTACCTCCATATTCTTTGACTTCACCTCAAACTGGGAGTTAGATGGTTGAAACTTGGACATAATTTGATGTTCCAAATACACACACACACACACACACACACACACACACACACACACACACACACACACACACACACAAAAAATTTTTAGAATTGATAAAACAATCTAACATTAAGATACTGGCCTTCCAAAATTCCCATCAAATTTGTGGGCTAAGCTTAAAAGCCGAGTCCATTCCAGGAAACCAGCCAATTTTAATTAACTCTTCCAAATTTGCCAAGAGCAGCAGTCAAATATCCCATCAGAATTATGCCAGATGGCTTCCAAAAGCATCTGGTCAAGGTGCATCTTGCTAAGGGGCATTTAACCAAATATTAAATGCGGTGTATGTATGTATATATTAGAGCCTGTGTGAATCTAACATAAAGTCAAACTTGTGCACCCAATTCTTGATATTTTAAAGTCACAATAGATGTATGATGTACAATCATTCCACCATGGAAGAAGAATAGGTCAAAGGAATCAAGTTAATGTCAGTTACCATGAGAAAATTATATGACATTCATGCCCATGACAAGTGTACAGATGTAGTTTTGTTTATGTGTGACAAATGTTTTGATGTAGACTGTGTGTCACATACTGGAATCCAGGTTAGTGAGCAAAGTCTTCAGCCTGGGGTAGCTGTCCAGATTATAGTCTTTGGATAAATTGTTCAAGAAGGCCTGGACAGTGGATCTGCTCTGCTCCAACACCCAGGACAGGAGGGAGTACATGGCTTTGTGGATCCCTTCTCTAGCCTCTTTTTCCAGAGTATCCTATAGACACAACATTAAGTTTATGAGTTGGAAGACTGAAAATCAGCACTGATATCCTTTTATGGAAGTAGCCAGATGGGACAAATATTCTTTCCATTTTAAGCGATTATATTTAAAAATAAAATTACTAATTTGTCACGTTAACGCAGTATATTTGTAATGTTTGATGGTGCCGTCCCCGATTCTTGCTTAAAAAATATTTCTAATCAAAATTAATCTTTACACACTTAATACCGATATCCAGTCTCTCTTCAATTTCTTACCTTCAGCAGTTGCTCTGTGATGATGTTTTTGTCCGCCAAACCATAGACAAGGGGGAAAGGGTCATCTACAGCCATAGCGATGTCAGTTCGTAGCTCCCTCAGCAGTGAGCGGAGGTTTGTGTCCCTAAACGCCTCGACTCTCGACATGATCTTCTTTTGTGTGCAAGTGAGAAATGACCTGATGCAGTCTGAGATCATAGATGAAGAATTTCAGATGTGGGGGGTGTGTCCCTCACAGGGAAGGTGCACTGCTTAATGCTGACTGCATACATGCATAAGGCATATCTTGAAAACTCCTGTATTTATTTTTCATCCTGTGTTTCTGCTTTTAATAACACATCTATGACTCTATGAAAAAAAAAACATGAAGCTACTAGGCTTTCATTTTTGAGACTTGCAGAAACTGCTGTTCCCTCCAGGGAGGCCAGCCCTGGACCTTTTGTCTCTTTTGAGTTAATTTGTCCACTAACAGCATTAACGGCCTCCATCCAGGGGAATACCTGTCCTCTTACATCAGGAGAGCAGAGTGAAGTGACCTGACGTGTGACAGTTTTCTTCTTAAAAGGTTCTTTCCAGCTCAACTTCCCCTCACCTGTCAGGTTTTCACACACTGACTCACCACAGGGAACTCTGCATTAGTGTGATAATTATGACTTTGCCACAGGCAGGAGAAAATTAACACTGTAAACAGTTTAATGACTGACAGACTGATTGCATGACTGGTAGCCTACTATGCTTTATGCCCATTTTCCTCAGTTGTTATTCTGTTAGTTTGTTCCTCACTGAATAATTCTCATTATTCTACCAAAAAGGCCTAAACAAAGAGGAACTGGTCTCTCCTCCAAATATACAAGAGACCAGTTCCTCTTTGTTTAGGCCTTATTGGTAGAATAATGAGAATTCTACCAAAAAGGCCTAAACAAAGAGGAACTGGTCTCTCCTCCACATATACAAAAGAATGATAAAATACAAATCGTCTAAGGTTAAGGCTTGGGGCTTGCCATTTACTAGAGAGCATTTGCCTGCAGTTTCCACTAATTCAATTTCATGTCATGTAAATATCCATTAAGTCTAAATGCTAGACTATCCAATTACTTTAACTCATAAATAAGGTTAGGAAACAGCTGGGTAGCTTGAGAAATATGCTCACAAGTCCCTTAGTTCACTGCAAAGCCAAAGCCAGAAGATGGCAAACTAAGTTCAGCATTAAAAAAAAGCTACTGCTTTAGTAGCCAAAAAGAATCATTTGTGGTTTGTGTGCCAAACCAAATGGGAGGGAACAGGTCATCTAAAACCCTGACAAGGTCAGTATAAAATCTCCCTCAGCAAAGAATTCAAGTTTTAGGTCCTTTAAAAGCCTCAATATCAACTGCCTTGTTTGTAAATGAGATACAGAGACCTGAGGCCTGTATCATGAAGCAGGAGTTAATCTTATCTAGGCAGCTTCAGGATTAACCCTGAGTTTACAGTGCTGTGAAGGTGGATCATTTCTTACCAGGATATATGGTAACGGGTCAGGTGCCTTGTAGTTAATATGGTATGGTACCTGTAGTTCCAGATTAGAGATCAACTAGTATGAAATAACTGCTTGGTGCCCAATCAGTTCTCCAGAAAATAGGGTCACCATACCTGGAAGATTCTTCAGACCTGCGGGATAGTAGAAGCTAGTTTTTTTTAAATATCATCTAAAGTCTTTGTGTTTCCCCTGCTGACCATCAGTACTGACTATAGAGTCTTAGGCATCTTTGTTTATTGATTTTTTTCCCCTGTTGGTTGCAAACAATTTGGCAACAATTTTATTGTTTCATAAGCAACATATGATCCTAAAACAGAGCAGCTGATGAAATTTTTATACGAAATTTGTGTATTGCCTAAGTCTAAGTTTGTATTTTCTTTTCTTATTTATTCTTTACTTTCAGGCCTTTAAACACCATTGAGGGTTCAGCTGAAAGAATAAAAACTGGAACAGTCTTTTAAACATTAATTTAATGAAATACTCATTATAATCCATCAAGTTCTCCCATGTCTTAAAGATAGAGCTGCTAATACTGATAAATCTGTTAACTTACACAATCTGCATTTTCACCGGCTTTCTTTCCTGGCAAAACTTTATTAATATTGCCGCTCTTTTCCAGTCTTACTGACTAAAACACTTAAACCACATACTGTCAATATGATATTCCTCTTGGGTGTTTTTACTCTCATACACACTGCTGTGTTGCTTTTAGACTTCATATTTTCTCATCAGTTTCATCTTCCTTTGAAAAACCATCTTCATGTCACAGCTTATCCTGAATTGGGTCAATATTTTGGATGAAAGAGTGAACGAAAAATAAATCAGTCTCTTATTCTCAGAGCCTACTGTTGTTCATTTTGATTTCAGAGTTGTGGGGAAGTTATGAATGTTTTCATGTTTTAGGAATGGTCCATAGTTTGGCTCTTTTCCAGTCAGTTAGCTAATTAAGCTAAATTGTAGCTAAAATGTCAACTGAGGTTTCCTATGAGGTAAAAGCAAATATAATTTCAGCTTATATCACCAGGCAATGTCATGAAAGGGTACTACTAAGAAACATCAAACTGGTGAGGTAACACTTTTTAGTGTTTTTTACTTGGTTGTTAATTTTAGGAGTTAGATAGCAGCTAAAAAGGCTAGCTAACAGTTAACAACTGACATCTGCCATAGGTGCACATGAAGTGCTCATTACATTTTGATATTTAGTTATTAAAAACACAACAATATGACATACAACATAACTAAAAACTAATTATTGTCAGTAAATGCTGCATATCCAAGGTCAGACTGTGTTAATAGCTTTAGCTTAGATGCTATCAGTGTCTTAGTGTTATCTTAGCATTTACTAACACATTTTTTCCCAAGGAAAATATGTGCTGTGTAAATGAAGCTGTGTATTTTATTCAGTTACTAATTATTCATTACTTTAAATATATTAAGTCATTCTCTATTAAATGTAACTAATGTAGTGGCTAAAAACCTGCTTGTGCAAGCTCCCAACAACCTGCCATATCTCCCATTTTCTCAGGAAAAACAGGAAGTAAATAAAATAGAAGAGTAGATAATTTTGCTACCAGGTAAATGTTGATGGTTAGGAGAGTGAAGCCCTTTAATCTGTAATTTATTAATCATTAAACATTATTACATTATTCATACTGGTGAACAAGGACCACTTCTACAGAGGGACGTTCACAACATACATATTACATTATTATATACAGTGCGGTGCATTACAGTGGATTGTTATATGTGTATTACCGGGATGGAGGGATGGGGAGACTGGAAAGACAGAAGGATAGCGGGAGGAGAGAAGGAAGAGGAGAGGACTTTTAGGAGGGTTAGGGAGTTGTGATAGTAAGTTGTCTCTTTATTACTTCTTTTTTAACCACAGTACAGTTTGTTCTATAAAAGTTAAACCCATAGAGAGATAGAGTGCCACATTTTCACAGCTACTGTTAGGTGATCCTACTGGAAGTTGTGAGAATATCAAATGAGATACGTCTTGTCATGAGATGCTATAGAGAGATGCTATAAAACATTCTAAGATAGTCGGCCTCCTTCCAGAGCACGGAGACCCTGGAGGGCAGGTCAAAGGTCAAAGATCAGATCAGCGTGCATGCGTGCTGCAGACATTCAGACATGTTCAGCTATTTAGAAAAATGGCCGACCCTCCTGTTATTTTTCCTTCTGTGTTTAGGCATCATTTTTGGTGCTTTCCCTTTTTATATATAAAAAATACAAAACATAACAGCGAAAAGAACTCCATTGGTTTCCTCATTTTTCTCCAAACTGTTTTTTTGAGTGTGTGTGTGTGTGTTCATTTTCATTGCGACAATTGTTTTCTTCCCTTTTCTCCTCCAGTCACTTACATATTGACAAAGTATACAATATTTTACAACTGAACAAGACTGAAAGATAACATTTGATTTGTCCAATCAGATACAAGGCCCACATCCTATATCCAATTGGAGAAGTCAACTGGAAGCTAACCAGTAGTAAGCAACACAACAAGCCTATGGTGTGAAGGGAGCTGTCCAAGTGCAGCTCTGCATTAACATGAGCACCCGCCCTCAGGCACAGCTGGTTCCGCTGGTTTGTCCAGCTTGATGTCAATCACTGGGAATTGGCACGTTAAGGAAAAGTCACATGGTGAAGTAAACTATTTGGCCTAGACATGCCACAGTTATATACAGGTAACTCTATGTGACATATTTGACAATGCATATTGTCCAGAACATAAGTAATGCTTAAAAGAACATCAATTTTTAAATGATAGTCAAGCTAATGTGGACTCAAGTCCTGTATGCTACAATTACTTGTTTCTATCTCCTTCCCCTCCATAGTTGTAGTTTTTTGTCTGATCCGATGTTACACAGCTCCTACTGAGGCCCCAAAAACTTTACCCAATGTTTTCCCCACAATCCTCAAGACCTGTAGACTAACCAAAATATGTTGAGCTTGAAAGTATAGTATAGACAAATCCATATGTTATACTACCATTTAAAGGCACTTCTTTAAAGTTAAATGTTTCTTGGTTTGTAAGTTTCATTTAACGAGTTTCCATATATTAATTCACATTTATTGATAAGAATCCCTCACCTTCCTTACACAACCATCCTCCATCACACACACGCCTCTGCTGTCACTTCCCTGTCAGCCACTATGTGGTGCTTTGCCTGTGCATCCACACCATCTTCCTGGCTCTGTGTATTCCTTCTCTATTAAGCATAAAAGGTTTAATGGCTGATTCCTTGGCTGTCTGTCTGTACGTGTGCCAGCAGCCACTAAGAGATTAAAAATAAGCTGCCTATTGCCGGGCTGTTTGGCTATCGGCATGGTGAGTCACAGCGGCTGTAAAGGATACTGCCTTCAGGATTTGCATCGTCCAGGCTTTCCATTCCAGGTAGGGCTGCTGCAACTCGACGAAACAGCTAGGAGGAGAACAAGAGAGACGAGGATAAAAAACAGGAGGCAGCAGGCAAGAGAGATACATGAAAAAAGAAAGGTAAAATGTAAAAAAATTTTTAAAAAAATCACATGATGTGTGAAGAATTATTTTTGTATCATGTCACCCCCTGACTAATAACATTAATAAATTAATCATTTTTCAATATTTGTATTCATCAATATTGTTTACTTAATGTATATGCTGAAGGTGACAAAGGAAGTATTGAATAAATGTAGCAATGCAACACAAAAATGTCCACTAGTGCGTAAATGACCCCATTCTGTGTTAATAAGTGTTAATTTAATGTTGCTGCTCGTTGAAGCTGGCCTGATTTGAACTTTTATACTTTTTTACTTTAAAATTTTGAATTTCTAAAATATAACTACAGCAGTAAGATGAAGAAAAAAGTTTGATATTTCCCAGAATTGTACTGGATGTTGAGTGGTATAGCTAGTAACGTTAAATGTTAGTGCCTTCAATGTGTACTTAAGTGCAGTAGTTGAGTAAATGAACTAGATAGATATCGGTAAACTACCTTTTGTTTTTTCTTTTCATTCATCTTTAGCCAGCAAGAACTAAATACGGAACGCACATTTTACCAAAACTGTACATATTTAAACATTTGATTTATCCACACCGGGTCTATGGGGTGGCGTGATCACCTTGGAGGGATTTGGGGATTGGCAGAGACTCTGAAATCAAGTGATGGCAAAAAATGCTGTGA
>VVHJ01006869.1:10617-20995 GCA_015107715.1 Tylochromis polylepis
ATATCTGTTGCACTTGTGGCAATGAGCACTGAGCATCAACTCAAATGGAAATGCAATCACATTTTCACAGGAATTTGGTCTGTCTGTTTGTTTGTGTGTGTATGTGCGCTTCTACTGCAGCAACAAGTTATAGCTGCCCCCAGCCTGCACACGAACTCAGACCATGAGATCTTTTTTTCTGGACTGGACAGAGACTGCATCGTAGATGAGAAACGGATATGGCGAGACAAGGTGTTATGGGTTTGTTATTGCAGGACCTACTGGAAAACAATGATGTTTTGAAGTGAGTCAAGTACCTGCCATGAGAGACGTGCATGTAGTAGTAATAGTAATTATGAAACTTTTGCCCAACACTTTTCAGTGTGCTTTACAGAACAAAAAAAAAGACTACAATCAAAAGTAAAAGGGCCTATAAAAATAAAAACATGGCATAAGTCCTAAACAAAAAAATTACATGATAAAAGAAAAAACCCTTTATGTAAATATACGTTTTAAAAGTATAAAACCTACCGATGAACTGATTGCCTGTGTACTAATTTGACAGCATGAATTTCAGACCTGTGCTTTGTTGATGTGATATGTAAATCTGGCTAGTAACATTTCCGTCAGATGGATGGAAATGACTGCATGACTGAAAGGGGCTTTTTGTGATGCTCTAGCTTTTTATAAATAGTCAAATTAGGAAGAGAGACGTTAAGAAGCATTTAAGACATTAATCCAGGGATTCAAAGTTGAATTTGTTTGGGTGTGGAGGATGAAAATAACTTGAAATGTTGGCCATGCCTGAAACACTATGCACATGGATTTTGTTTCAAGTCCCGACCTCTTATTTTCATATCTCCAGAGACCACTGTATTGTCCTTTGGTACAACTGAAACTAAATTTAGAGAAGAAGAAACTGACACCATCGTCCAAATGAAATTAGGAAAAGTCATCTTTTCCATCAAAGACTTTAATCGATGTGTTTGATCGATGTAGTGACACGCTATGATTCTTGTAGGTGTCATAGAGTTAATACAAATTGTAAATAAATTAATAGAAACTTGTGGAAGAATGACTTAAAAAAGGTAGGTGGATTTTTGTATACTTACTGTTGCTCTGTAAATTGAAACCTGGACTAGGCTGTCAATGTGCCAAAGGTTGATGTCACTGAGTAGCACAGGGTGACAGAGACACAGAGTACAAGTGTTGAAAAGGCAGGACAGGAGCATGTGTAGAATCACCTGCGTTGTTCCCTTTGTGTTTCATGCTGTAGGGCACATAGCTCACTGGGTCACAAGTGTGAGCTAAAACTCTTTTGTCCAACGTCTGCGCCTCTAGGGTCCCAATCTCCTAGCTGGGAAAGATATTGGAATGCACCCTTTTCTAAATGCACTGGCTGCAGCGTACTAGTCACTGAAAGTTTTTAACAGTAAATTGATTCTATGTACAAATAATACCTGCATAGCCAAAGTTTAGTAAAGACTCTTTTTCTGTACTAAACACCTCGATTCGTGTTTAATGGACACAAGCTTTAAAATTTAATTTTTTTAAAAACAAAGCTATAAAATTTGGACTTCTTATTTTTATCTCTCAGTGGTGTTTGTTAATGCTGGAGACCATGACATAGCCCAAGTTATCATGATTGTGTACAGTTACCTTGCAATCTTGTTCTGCTTTCTGTCTGATATCAATTTGCAGTTGAATGCAATCTGTTTGGGATAATATGGTGATTACTTGTGATAAACTGTTGAAAATCAGAAATCTGTTGCTGTCTGCATACACAGAATTTCACATTAACTACATACGTTCAGAATCCAGCCAGAAACCCATTGATTTGAAGTAGAAATTAAGAAATTCCTTGACAAGTAGTTGATGCAGGATAGTGATTTAACTGCAAAATAGCACAGGCAGTTGGCAACTTTGCTTTAATTTTGGAACATAACCAGAATACAACCTATGGTTAACCAGCTGAGTTGAGTCCCCTATTACAAAAAAATGTGTTGCAGATAGGTTGCACTCATCAGTGCAGATTGAGATTGATTGCAACATGTTAATAATCTCTCTGCTTTAATTGGACAACAAATTATTTACAAACTATTGCCAGTCTGTCTGAGAGTGATTACAGTCAGTCCAAATTGGTCTGTGATGGTTTGGAGAGAGTTTGTTTCCCATCAGGCAACCTGTGCCATGTCAACAGTCGGTCACTGCTGAATTTTTTCTCCTTCCCCCTACTGTAAGCCATTAGAACCTGACTGATACACTAGTTGGGCAATATCATCATTACAAACACTGTATATTGATTTTGTTGTGCCTGTTACTCAAAATGAAACAATATAATGCATCTGAAACACACATAGCATGTGAAATGTGTGGTGTGTGCATGTGTGTGGTTTTAAAATTACAATGACAAGTTTTCACAAGTAGAATGAACAAGACAAAAAGCCTGAAAACCTTCACGATGCCAGCAAAAAGTGTCTCGATTTGGGGAAAACAGAAAAGACTTGCTGCACAATATTCATATATCTGTCTGCATACATCCCTTGTTAAATAAAGAATCACCTGTACCATTAGTCAACCAAACTTCTTACACTCTTTCACCTTTCACACAAAGCTACAATTGGTGTTTGTGAGTCAAAAATCTCTCTCAGGTGGCTCATGCTTCACAAACACCTTATTCAGTAACAGCAGCCTGGGCTGTGATTGAAGGCATGGGGAAATCCACAGGTAAGAGTAGTCAGTTCACGTCCCTTGAAACCAACCCAGACAGTGTTTAGGCACACAGTCAACAACTCTTGTCCTTGCTTATCTTAAGAATGTAAACCTCTATAAGCAAGCGCTTCATCTGTAATTCTATTGTGAGTTGGCCGGTTGTCTCAAAGTGTCTGAATAATCTAATGTAATGTAAAACCAGCTTTGTCTGTGATACCAAATACTTGCTTTAGCACAGGCGTCTCGACTGTTGGCCTGCACTGTACGGAATTCACAGGTAGACAGCATGACTAGACCACACCAAAACCTGCCAGTTACATTCTTTGCGTGATTCAGATGTATCCATTTCCCCCACTGGGACTGAGCTGAGAGCTCTGATCAAAAGAGCCATCATCCTGAGGAGCTGAGATTTGGATGTGAGGTTGGAGAAAGGAGGGATAGCGAACTGTTGGTTGTTGTGTTGTTGTGTGTTATTATTTCCATTTGTTGGGGAACAGAGAGATGAATGGAGGAATAAATGGATGATGGGTGTGCGGTGGGGAGGAGGAAATTCCCTTGTCTCGATGGAATTGGATGGTGAGCTTGCGGATGGATGGAGGGAGGGATGGGGGGCACCTGATGTAGAGGGTGCTGTCAGGCCCAGGACAGCAGGGTCTTTGTCTTCTCAATAATCACTTGCGGTACCTCTTCTTTCCATTCCTTTTCTCCGCACTGCCATTTTACCTTTTCTTTTCCATTTCTCATCACAACTTTTGGCTTATAGGTCAACTGTCTGTCCAAAAAAAGTGAGAAAGAATTAAAAGTAAAGCCTAAAATTTATCTCAATCCTTTATCCATTTTTTTTCAGTCATGGGGGGAAAAAAAGCTCCTTTGAGGTATGTATTATTTGCATTGATCTGAAGGAAATTAAACATGCTGGTCTTATATCTAAGCGCACTGCATTTCAAGTCTGAAGTGAACGGTGTCACATTTAAGGTAGCGACGTCAGAAGATGAAACGTATACAGAGAAAAATAGTGAGAAAATCCATTTTTTTAAAAATCCATAAAAAAATCCATCCATCCATCCTTCTCAGCTTCCCAGATTCAAAAACAAAAATTCAAGGAACTTTCTCTTGTATTTACATTCTTTCTTTCATTTAATAGTTCCAGCATGGAACTTTACTAAAAATATATAAGCTAATAGGAGTGTCACCATATTATTCTGGCGTTAAAGTCCGAGTCCCAAAAATTGCGTTGATGGCAGACACATTACATCCTATGTCAGGTCACATAATCCAGGTAACTTCATATGTAGAAGACAGGGTTATACTGTATTATACATGATCTGTTACTGTTGATTTACACGTGCATGTGCCAAAGATACGACCAAGAGATCAAAGTCCTTTGAACATACACACATTATGAATGTATGTGTATGTTCAGCTAACACAATTTTAGGCCGATTGGATGTCATGTAATGCTGCAGCGGTTTTCGAAGCGATCCTAAGAAGTTATAGCACATCTGAAGACATTTCTGGAATGTGAGTTTATCCTCCTCGTTTGAGGCGCTTGGTGGCCAGCAGTAGTTAAAATAATCAGACTGTCATTATCGCACAAACCACAGGAGACAAGGGGCATAATTCATAACCCACAAGAGCCGTGAAGATGACGGGTGGGTCTCATTCATCAATGGGAAGAATTGTGTTTGATTTAGGGATTCTTTTTGGCTTTGTTTTCCGGACAACAAGACGTTTATTTCTGTAATGATATAGTTGTGGTTAGATGTATTCATGTTAATTTAGAACTTTGTGATGCAGTATTTACTTTCAAAGTAATACCTGACATAATAACATGCATTTTTTTCTACTTTTGTTTATTGTATCTCAGCGCTACAAGCTTTTGACAAAGTGAGTTTTCACGTTTTTGTCAGTATGATGAAAGTTGCCCCTCTCTCTCTTATTCCCTCCTATATTCTAGTTATTTCCAAAAGCAACTTCTGAGCAGCTTCCATACCTTAACCAATTCACCTGACCCAATCAATTCACCTCAAGCCTTTCTCTGAGTCAGTCGTAAATCATGAAAAAAATGGCTGCAAAAATGACGACAGTGACAGTAAATAAATGTTTGTTGTTTCTTTCCCTTCCTTGTTTCCCACCCTTTTTCTTTCTCTACTCTTTGTAATGGATGGGATATTGGTGGTGCTGCCCTCTGGGCAGGGTGAGTTGTTTACTTGGGTGTAAAGTCCCCCATCCACCAAGGGTCTCTGTAGGGGATGTCTCAGCCTCACTCCTAACCTCCCTATAGCTCCAAAAGTTAATAGCATGGAGGAGACGTGATTTATATCAGCTTTGGAACCACCACCAACAGACTGACTTCTTTGTGCTCGTGGCCTGTTCAACCAGCTCCGTTCATCAATAAAGATCACATTTAGAATTCACTCCAAACTCAGTAGATGGTGATTTAATTTCTGCAGAGTTTTTCTAAATAAATAGTCAGCCACGTTTTGGAAGTGGCTTGAGGCAATAGAACTGAATTTTTATTCTTCCTGGTGTAAAACTTTTTGAGAGAGGATGCAACAAGGTGCTCTGAGATATCAGTATGCTAGTGCAAACATACAACTCACTTGTGTCTATTTGGCTTTAGAGTTTGGAAATTCCTGCGTGGAAAAAATAGAGGATTATATGTTGCATATTTTTTTACAGGAAGTTTCCATTTGTTTTGAAGCCCTGTGACCAACAATACAGTGAGCCATTTCAACTGCCCATTAACACGAAAGGTCATTTTCATGAGGACTTTCACATAATGACGCTCAGCTAAACTATTGCCTGCCTGTTTCACCTTTAGAAAGCCACTAATTCAAAGCTTTGTGAAGTTTGGTTTTTTTTGTTTGTTTGTTTTTTAACACTTTTGGTTCCATACAGAATGCTTTTGAAAAAAAATCTCTATTTTGGTCTAAGAAATAAAACTCTCAGCAGTTCTGAAGCATGTGTTGTAGCTAAAGAAATCCACATTGCAATGGCATAATCTGAAGTGTAAAGGTACCATTTTTTTTTGCCCTTCCGTTGCACGTTGAATGTGTGTAATTTTAAGTATGTAGCCTATGATCAGTTACACGTTTTTCATTGTGTCTTCAGTCATGTAAATGCTACCCTTGAATAAGATACATAAACTGGCGTAGCATAATCTCCTTACATAAAGGAGTCATTTGCTTATCTATTATGGCTGTACTCCACTTGTTCCAACAGGCCTTTTAACTGGATATCTGGAGTTGAGATTACAAGGTGTCTTGTTTGGGAATGAAAAATGAGGAGCTTCTTGGCAATAATAGTTTTCATATTAGGTTTTTTCAAAGAAAGATCTCGGCACTGACACTAATCCCTGTTGTGTCAGTCTGTGGTTGCCAAATGTTAGTATATCATCTCCTTTGTGTGTGTGTGTGTGTGTGTGTGTGTGTGTGTGTGTGTGTGTGTGTGTGTGTGTGTGTGTGTGTGTGTGTGTGTGTGAGAGAGAGAGAGAGAGAGAGAGAGACTGTGCTTTTCTGTATACAAGGAGGTGGTTTTGTGTGGCTGTGGGTATTTTTATGAACTCGTGTGTGTGTATTCATATGTGCATGTGTGCATCTTTATGAACTGGTGGGTGTGTGAGGACGTGCACGCTTCTGTGAGTGCAGCTTGGTGGACAATCTGTCAGCTCAGGTTAACCTGATGCTGAGTGGCCACACCTCGGGGGTGTGCAGGCCTGCGAGGCAGGCTCTCTCTCATCAGCAGCATTAGGCCGCCGTGTGTGATGGCTGCTGACCCCCGGCGGAGCATTGGCCGTGATGGTCGGCCGGTGTTGGGCACCAATGATGCCAGGTTCTGGGCTCACTTCCTGCCAGGAGCAGCCCTCACTCTCCTGCTGTCAAATAGTAAGTGGCAATGGGAAAGATGGCACTTTGGGTAATATTTGCTGGGCCTCATCAAGGACACCTTGTTATAATGGATTAAAGGGGGGAGTGGGAAATAGTTTGCAGAACACTTTGAGGGAGAATTAAAAGATGATTAAGGTTTATTAGATTATTGGGCCTAACTTTTTGTAGGCTTGGGGATTTTTGGATTAAAAAAAGTAGCCGTGCTTATCCTTAGCTTAGAAAAACTTATGCAGAAGCAGAACTAAAATTATGACCCATTATGGTGTATTATAAACATCATTAAAAGGCCAACTTCTTTCAACTTTGTTCAAATGCCCTACCTGTGATTAAACCTATAAATAAAGTACTTTAGATAATCTTACTAAACGACATCACTAGAGATTTTTTTTTTTGAAAAAAAGGAACAAATATTGCTTTAAAGTCCATTGTTGTTTTCAGGTGACTCTACACGTGATTCCTTTTATTAGTATCATTTTCTAGCAGCGCTGAAGGTTTGCTAGATCGAGCTCAGAGCTATAACCTGTGAATGGAGACATTTGGCTCCTTGTTGTGTGATGGTCAACAACGGCACCAGGTGCACCAAAGGGAAGAACAACAGGGAAGCAGGGCCACCATCAGGAAATGACCCCTGCCACAGAAACAACAATGAAAAATCCAGGGTTTTGGAGCTTTGAAAATATGAAGTGACAAAGGGTGCCCTTTGTGTGGGAATTGACGTGGCACAAGGCTGACACTGTGCAGCCTCTAGGGGTTGATCTTCCAGTCAGGATCAAATGCCAAAACTAGGTCAGGGGGAAGAGAGAAAAAGAGACAGGGTGGGGGGATTCGTAATATTGAGATATTTTTTTTAAAAAAATGTGGCACATTATTTAAGTTTTCAACAACTTAACCAAAAGAAATTGTAGAGTGTATCAAGTTCATCTTTATCACCCACTCATCTACCACTTTCAAGCATTTCTACTGTACCAAAAGAAAACATGCCCATTTCATCAGACAGACAACATCAGTAGTCAGTAGACAATCACAGACTTGTGGTTTCATTGTCAGTGCTGGTTTGGTCCTAATTGCTGAAGACACCTGTGGTTGCTACCGTAGGATCTCCACAATCTCTCAAACAGAGGGTAACTGATAATGACATGAGCAACAAATGAACTTTGAAGGATTGCGTAATTCAGATGCTGTGCAGGAAGGGATCCAGTAGCCATAATGAGCAGCATCTGTCACTCACTACTAGTGCTGAATATCTCACTTCAGTGCTATTTTGGGACCCGATTAATATGGAACAAAATTGATTTCAGATATTTGGGATGAACCTTACTTACTTACTCTTAAATTAGATGATTGCTGTTCCTGGACTGGCCACTTGAGGCTGGCTCCAAAACATAGTATAAAAGGTGGACGCAGCTTCCAGGGTCTGAAAAGTGAGACCAGGGCAGAACTGCCTTAAACTTGCTCCCTTTTTAGTGGCCACCAGTGGATATAGTCTTGTTTGCAAAAAGACTTCTCGTTCTATAGAACTGTAGGGGAAAACAACCCTTGGGCTTTGCTTCTGTAAATGGTTTCCTAATGAGTCTGGACTCTCACTTCCCGGTTTTAAAACACGACTTAAGAAATCAGTGGGTGATGTCAAGGTTGTTGTGGCCATCTTTTTTATTGTCACGGTCTTGGGTCTGGTGACCCAGTGTTTGTGGTTTTGGTTTAAGTTATATTCTTTGAATGATTGTTTTCTGTTTGTATCGTTTTGATACTTTCTGGTTTTCTGTTCTGTTTCTGTGCCTCCCTTGTGTTCCTGATGTCATGTCTCTAGTGAAGGTTTTGTTCTGTATTCTTGTTTTGCTTTTGTCTCCATGTGTTGTATGCTTGTCTTGGCTCTCTGTCGCTACGTCTTCCCTGTGTTCCACGTCTAGTTACTTTTGTCTCTGTGCTTCATGTTTCCTCTGTTCCCAAGTCTGTCACGTTTCCACGTCTCAGTGTCTAGTCTGCGTCTTTATGAATGTCATGCTTCCTGTTTTATTTTGATAGTCCCTGTCCTGTGTGCACTGTGTCGAGTTTTGCTTTCTTCTTGTCTCATTATGTCTGATTTGTCCCAGCTGTGTTTCCACCTGTTCCCCATCCTCTCGTTATCCTGCCTGTGTATTTTAGTCCTCAGTCTTCCCCTGCTTGTTGTCGTGTCGTACCACCTCCTTAGTGCTGTGTGTTTCCTCTGTGGTCCTAGTTTTCATAGCTTCTAGTTTCTAGTCTCTTTGTTTCTTGTTTTCCAGTTTCCTGAATCCTTAGTTTTCTAGCTTCTAGTTTTTGTTACCTGTATTTGAGTTCTCCACAGCACATTAAAAGCTGTCTCCCTTAGTTCATCCCTCTGTGTCCTGTGAGTTCTGCATTTGGGTCCTATCTCCTGCCTTCCACACAGCCGTAGCCATGACATTTATGGTCCATCCTGTGGATTGATCCCTGTGGACTCCCATGTTAAAATATTCAATTTAGGGACAGAAATTAGAAAGTTTGACTGCCTGGAAAAACATTTTGTGGGAGGAGGCCTGGCAGGTGCAAGCCAGGAACTGTATGCCACCTTTATAACACCTTCTAAATTGTATTTAAGATTTACAATTAAAATCTGCTGTGGTTCCACTTTGCGATAATATCACTGACAGTGGCTTGTGGAATATAATTTCTCCGACTGACTTGTTGCATCAGTGTTGATAAATGCTTGAGAAGTCAGACTGCATGGCTAGCTGCTTGATTTTATAGACTTTTGGAAATTGGACTGAAAACACCTGAATTAAAAATTAAGAGGGTGTGTGGCCCAGTACTTTCCTCCATGTACTTTATGTCTTTCCTGGTGCTGATTTAACGTCCTCATTAGAAAGTGGAACAAAAACCAAAAACCTCTCCAATCTGCATTATACTAGAAAGATTAATTTTAAAAAATGGCTGTGTTTGTAGTTTGGTAATTTTTTGTCAGTAAACAATGGACATCTTGTATTTAGCCAGTAATCTTTATTTTAAAGGAATTAGACTTTTCTGCTTATCAAATCAATTGATTGATTGATAATTAATTTATTTCAAACATTCCACCTTCAAACATGTCTTATAATCCATATTAAAAAATCATGCTAACAAGGCACGAAGCTGGCCTCTTTTTTCCTTCCTCTGCCTTTCTGCCTACCAGCCATCACTTGCCTGCAAAGTTCTCATCCTGGAATGAGGGGGTTTAGCATTGTGAGATGAACAACAGCAGTATTAACAACAACTGACCTGATATTCCCCTCCAGAGGAGCAGGGGTCTGGCTGGTCCAAGCGTACCAGCGACCGACCCTCCCTCTGGCCCTTGTTTGTCACAAGCTGACCCTTCCGTTTAATTAATTAAAATTAGCATCTGTCCCCTTGGCATTGACTTGTTACGTCAGATAGAATCAGCTTTTGTACCAGCGGGCCCCCAGGGATGTTGGCCCTAACGAGGCCCAAGATCCTAATTAGACGATGCAAAAGGGGAGGTGAGTGGGGATGGGGGGGAGCTGGACAAGGAGGGCTGGGGAGGGAGGGTCTGAGCAGGGGGGCAAAAAGAGTCCTGCTGGGCTGAGTTGGCCCAGAGGGGAATGAGGTATTTATACACCCGGCACCTACACATGATGGAGCGAGGGAGGCGGAGGGGATGAGCAGCCCTGATTCTTTCTCTGTCTGTTGTATATCCTCTCTCTTTCACTGTTTACCTTCCTCTGTCTTTGTCCGGTATGTCTCAGTATTTGTCTCTTTCTGCCTCCCACTCACTTGTTCTCACCCCCGTTGTCACAGTAAAGCAA
>VVHJ01006869.1:21015-53632 GCA_015107715.1 Tylochromis polylepis
AGTAAAGCAAGAAATATAGGAACAGACAAGAATCTGCAATCACAGATTCGACAACATGTCCATCAATTTCTTGCAAGCCCTCTGATTTGTGAAAGAACATTTTCGAAGCAAATATATAAGCAGATTTTACAGTTTCATGAGAGCTGGTATGAAGGGATAAAGATTAAAATCTTTATCAGCCAGTGTCCAACTTTTGAAACATGAAATAACACAATCCTTAATTTAAAATGAAGCTGTAGAGTAGGAAATAGTTTTTGTTCGGAGCTGTAAGCATATTTATTTCTGGGCACTTTAACATAGGAGTCTATGGGGGCTGTCTTAGTTTAGAAACCAGTCTCAGGTGATCATTAGAGGAACTGCAGTCTTGCCACTTCCTTGTTGGCTCCCTTTTGCAGCCCTGTGCTGCTGAATTTCAGTGACTTTTGAAATTTGTCCAGTAATTGCCTCTTACCTCAAACATTAACTTACATTTTTAAAGAAGGATAAATTTAACCAAAGTCTGAACAAAGCAAATGCCTGAAAGAGGATATGAATGTGGCCAGACATCCATCCATCCATCTATCGATCTATCTATCTATCTATCTATCTATCTATCTATCTATCTATCTATCTATCTATCTATCTATCTATCTATCTATCTATCTATCTATCTATCTATCTATCTATCTATCTATCTATCTATCTATCTAAATAAACTAACTTTAAGAACTTCCTTGTCATACGGATACATTCGAAAGACACAGATGCGTGACCTGCTGTCTCTAGCTGTTGCTCGTTGCTTAGACTGCTGCCAGCCCCTGTTGTCTAAAACCACAGCCGTATATCTCAGCCACACTGCACTGTCTTAAGCGTCAGGGCTGGTTCCTCAGCCTGTGTTTTCAAGCTCGTGTCATATCCTGATCCTCTCACTGTCCGGGGGTCGGTGGAGACAGATGCTGGTGCTCGGTGCTGACGAGGGACCAGCCAACATGTCAGACAGGATGTGGGCAGCAACTTGTCCCAGATAGACGTGTGTCAGTAAAATAGTGGGTGACATGGGAGGATGCCCATGTGGTGGGTGATGTTAAAGCTTCCTGAAAGTGTAAGAAGGGGAGGGTGCAAGATGGACAGAAAGTGAGACTGAGAATATATCAGCTTTAATCCACAGCAGGGTTGCAAGCCTGCGTGAGATGCACATATATCTATCTATCTATCTATCTATATAGATAGATAGATAGCCAATCATCATGGTGAATTGTATGAATCTATCTCTTATCAAACCATCCATCTTTGCTTTTCTTCTCTCTTTATTCTTCCTTTTCCTCTTCTGTGGTTTGGTTTTATGCACCAACCATGACTCTACTTCAGCTTAAAAAAAAAAGAAAAACACACCACAATCCAAACTATAAATGCACTTGATCACCCCTCCAGCAGCTTGATCAGTGTAAGGTTAAACAGACGGTTAAACTGAATTCTTAATTAAATTCTACCATAATCTCAGTGTTCACATATTTAGCTTTTTTATGTTTTATTCATACTTATATCTTTGATTTGAATGCAATCCTTTATTAAATATTTTTAATGATTTAATGTGTTGTTCCAGTTTCAGTTCTGTTTACACATGTGCGTTTATCTTTAAAATGTGTGCAGGTATGTCTTTGAGGATCTGTTCATATTGCATCCATATGTGGCTGTGTGGGTTAAACTGATGACGGAGGGGGTTGATGGTGGGTGGCTGGGTGGGGTCAGTCTTCACCCAGTTTTGCACCTAAGAGGAATGGGACCACATGCTCATATTTTAACTGTGTCAAATTGAGGTTGCGTCTCCAAATTATGTCCCCATCACACACATCAAAACGCCGCACCCACAGCCCATCCCCTGTTCCTTCTCCAGCATCACGTTTATGATTTTATTCTTAGTTAGTTACTTATTCTTTTGTTTGAATTCCTGTGTTTAGATGGGAACTTAGATTAACTGCAGCAGAAATCTTAATAAATATTATCCTTCTTCGAAAACACGCTGATGTCAAAGGAGGATAAACCAACTCAACCAGATGATGAAAAAATAGGAGACGCCAGGGAGGTGTTGACTGCTGGCTGTTGCTTAATGTGTGTCTGTGTGTGCGCCTGTCCAGCGTAGCTATGAGGAACTCCTTCAGCCAGTCTCCCTGTTTGTCAGCTGGCAAGCATTCTCAATATAAGCTCTCTAATTGCTCAGAAAATTACAGCTAACGGTGATTCCACTTGACACGGGCTGACATTATGGTGACACCACAACGCCTCGTGCGCCCCAGCCCTCCCTTCCCCTCACCATCGTCACCCTCCACCCTTTCTCTGTCCTCCCTGCCCAGCACCCTCCTCTCGATGCTGTGCCAGTCCCCAGTGACCGGAGCCGTGCCCTCTGTGACCGCTGAGTGCCCCCTGCTTGTTGAAGCTGTCCAAAGCATACAAAGTTCAGTGTGATTTGGTAACACTTTCTGCCACCTCTCATATGTCATCCCAACCATGATATAGTCCTCTGTATATCATATGAGACCTGTGCTATGGATGCTTGTGCTTAAAGTCTTCTTAAGTGTAAATATGGCCGTTTGACTTCTCTTGAATGCAACTTTTAAAAAAAATAGGGTCTTAAGACCTTGCACAACAGAGAAGTTTTCCCTTTTACTTTATCTAATATTGAATATTAATATTAAAAGATAGATTTTTTTTTAACCTTTCATGCTAACCGCATGTATGTATATATGAATCTGAGTAAATGCCATGTGGATGGATGTGTTCATATATCTTGGCCCCTGCAGGCCGAGATGTGTCACCTCTTTGTCCTGTCACTGTTAATGTGAGCATAGCCAGCCAGGCGTGGAGCTTCTAGAGAGCAGCAGGCAAACCCCTTTGCTACACCCTTCCCCACCCGCCACCCTGCCTTCAGCACCACGATTAAATATCCTTTACTGTCCAGGCATCACCTCTGGCACTTGGAACTTTTTATTTCATTTCGGGTCAGAACCTGTCCGTCTCTGGTGCTCGGGGTACGATGCATCACAGTGCCAAAAGATGCCCAGTGGGCACTGCTGTGGTGGCAGAGAGGATCAGCGGTGATAGCTGTGTACGGTAGGCACCTCACAGGCGTCGCACTCGTGGCTGAAAGTCGTAATTTCACAACAGCAGTCTGTCACCTTAACCTGTAGCATTACCTCTTACAGTAGCACATATATGGTGGTTGCAAAACGCAGGTAGGATATGCTTCCTTGTCACACTGTGTAAGAAGCCCTTCCATTAAGCTGACCTGCAGTGCAGAGCACCACGTACACAGTAAACACATGGCTTTGTGGCTGAGACTGTGTGAATGTGAAAATATTTAAAAGCTTAAGCAGATGCAGACCTCAGATTTAACCTTGATAAGATCTTATAGATAGAGCCTCTACCATAAATAAGGCAATCATGTGTGTCATCAGTATTAGAGTTATTGAGAAATGGGTTCAAAGGTGTCACGACTCGGTTGGGCCTCTTACCAGCTGGAGTCATCCCATCTCGTGACGCTTAAATCTGAAAAAGCTCAACCTGCAGCAGCTCATCACTGATAGGAATCTGAGGTAATCAGAGTTTGCTAACAAGTAAGGTCTCCCATCAGAGTAACTGAACTATCAGTGTTGAGATTTTTTTTTATAGTCAGATAAGGCTCTTAGTGTCTCTTTTTATCTTCCATAAATATATTACCAACTGGGGACAAACACAAACTGACATCCCTTAATTGAGACTAAGTTGGATTATTCCAAATTCAGCATATAAAATTAAAGAAAATTTCCTTTGATGAAAATTATATACAGACTCATTTCCTCTTACTGTAAGTTTTCTACTTAACCACAAAAACATTGTGGGTGGATCCCCACATGCACTTGCATGTTGATATACTTGTGGTCTGTTTGCTCAAACTTAGTCAGTGGAAGCCTCATGACTCAAAGCTCCACTAACTAAGACAGAGGCGACCACTCATTATCAGGTCCACATCCAGGCAGCAGAGCCAAGCTGCAGCCCTCTTTGTCATCCTCTGTGTCATGAATACAGAATGGAAATGATTACTTAGAGTGCGAGTCATTAATAGGGTAGTGGCCCCGTGTTTCCAATTTGGCAGTTTTTGTTTCTGTTTCTCCAATTGTGCTGTTTTTCCATCATCCTACGAACAAACCTCACAGCTAATTGTTCAGTTTAGAATAGCTTCATCCATTCAAAAATTATATTTCTTATGCATATGAGCAAAGAAATATTCAGTGACTTTTTTTTTAATATGGTTAAATAATCTGATAATCACATTTTTCTTCATTCATTTGTCTGATTCACTGTACAAGTCACATATGTGTGCGGGGTTATCAGTCTGGAAACAACTCTTATCTGTTTTAGAATGAGAAAGCTTAGAGATTAGATTAGATTAGATTAGAATGATCTTTACTTGGTAGTACTGTGTGGTGTACATGACATTATCAACCAAATTAGGGCCAGCCATGTAGGGCATGCGGTTGCTGTTTTCATAATCCATCTCTCTCCATCTCTTTGCTTTCTTGTCTAATTGTCACCCTTCCTTTAGAGTATTTCAAATGAAAGGCTCTAAATTTCTTGCTAACCTGCTGGTTAAATTTAATGTTTCCCTCATTGTCTCTCATTTAAGAAAATGTATTCGTAGGTCAGAAGAAAGTGACTCATCACAATAAAAATACATTTAGTAAGAGCACACTTGGAAACCCTCACCTGAACTAAAATCAGCCTTTCACAGTTTTGACAAAAACAGGTACATGCATAACACGTTTGTTGGACTACGATGAGAGCAATTATTAAGACTAGATCAGAGGGGGAAGATAATGTCAACTGAATGGTGAATTTAAACTTTTAAATTTAAATTTCCCAACTAGTCACTACATCAGTGACTACCATTCGTGCACAGACTCATGAGCAAGAATACCAGATCAACTATTTGGGGTTATTTTTTTGCTTAAACTGGATAAAAACACCTGTCTTCACCCATGGTCATGGCTCTGGGCACTGAACAAAAGAATGAGAATGAGATATAAATTTCCTCTGAAGGGTTTCTGGAAACTCCCCTAACCTTAACCTGCCCTTAAAGTTGAGGAGCTTGGGGATTTGGGAGAGATTCAGAGTAGAGCCACTACTCTTCCACATTGAAAAGAGCCATTTGATGTGGTTTGGACATGTCCTTCCAGGAGGAAGAGGACCTGGGGCAGACCCAGGACACACTGGAGAAACTACATCTCTCAAATGGCTTGGGAACTCCAAGAAGGGTTGTAGAAAGTGGCTGGAGAGAGACGATAAGGGCTTCTCTGCTTAGATTACTGCCTCTGTGACCTGATGGATGGATGGATGAATGGATGATATATAAAATAATCAAATCTATCCATCCATCCATCTGAATACCTTTCAACTTGTAAGCAACAAACAGATGGTGATGACATATACTAAAAGAGGATCATGGTGCACAATCTGTATTTTGGTAGCAGTGTCGATGAAACTGCAATGAAATGGAACCAATACTTTACGTGGCTTCTTTGCTTGTTATGGCCTGTGGAACTGCATACTAGTTCAGAAACATTACCCATACAATACCAGGTCTACTCTGAGAATCTCCACCAGTATCTAGGTCAACACAAAAAAATGAACGAGGCCTCAGTTTCTGGCTTTAGTAATTATTTAGTAAGTAGATTTCTCAAGGAGGTAAAGGACCAGTAAATCTGCCACATTAAATTACAAAAATCATGAAAAAAACCTCCCAAAACCTGATGGTTGTCTCTAGTCCCACGACCCTCTCCATTGGGTTAACAATATCAGCGTGTGCCTGTCACCTATCTGGTGAAAGCTACTGGGGAAATCAGACGCTTCCCACTTGTTGTACATTTTAGCCTTAATTTTCTCCAGTGACTCACAGTGTAAGTGAGGCTTATAGGCAATCAGTCAACATTTACTTCATAATAGTTTTATCTGCTGGTAACACTATGAAGTGCAGAGTATGAGCATGATATTCTCGCATAATATTCTCTCATCTGAGGCCTCCACAGTTTTTCTTCTTAATTAAAAAATAGACCACTTGAGCTGTCCCCTGACTCTAAAAGTTTTTTGTTTATATTCCACCCAGAGGACCCTTGGCTCTGGCTGTTGGGCGGTCCTGTCACTCATTCAGCTGCAGTGATGGAGGTGTGGTGGAAGAGGAGGTGGTGGTGGTGGTTGCTGGGGATGTGTGATGTGTTGTGACAGCGGGAGCCAGGGCTGGCGGGCGGTCACCATGCGGCACCATATTGCCAGGCTCCCCGGGGATGAGGGATCAGCATGCCAGCCTTGCCAAGAAGTGCTAATAGGCGCAACACGTCTTGCTTTCACACATTAAGGCAAGCGAAGGGTGACAGATCAGAGCTGTGATACTGCCGCCTGAAAAGGGAAAAAAAAAGGGGGCCACGCCACCCGTTTGCCATGCAGTGCAGGCTAATGACGAAAACTCCCTGAGTCGAGCAATATGCCCACCAATCACTCAGTTGATATGCTTGCAGACAGACATACCTCCATCTTGCATGGAGACCAGTGCAGCCTCACTCTTCACCAGTGATGCTCAACTCCATATTGTAACTGACAATAAAGCTACAAGTGTTGAAATGGGATCAACACTTTTCGAAGAAGACATCTACGTTCTCACCCAAAGCAGTCGAGGTCAAGTGGGCTGCTCCGGGCTAAAACACCTTTGTCACATTTGTTACCAGAACCCACAGCTTGAATGTACTCTGCTGAGCTGAACGTTTCAGTGTGGAAAGGAAATGAGAGCTTCTGTACACCAACTCTTTTTGCTTCCACCTTAGGGACCATATGGTTGATTTGGCAGATTCTCAAGCACCTGCCTCCATTTGTTTGCCTCAAAGATTATTTGTAATGATGAAATAGCAGTGCAGGTCTAGTTGCTTCACTCGGAGTAGCTTTAATTTCTTTGAGTTTCATTAAACAATCATTAACGGCTTTACAGCATGGAAAAAAAGACATTTAAATAGCATATCCAGAATATACTGTGATGCTTTACTCTGCCAGTTAAGCTTCTGTTTTTGGAAACTTGGCACGTTTAGCTAACAGTGTAGGCAAAAGAATAAAATAAAATAATGAATAATTGGAACAACATGGAATAGCCTACACATTGTATTATATTAAATATGTACAATACCTTAATTTAGCTCAGTTTGGTGCTTTTAATATACTACATGGAAAAAAGTGTGTGGATGATAGGGGTTCCTTTTGCTTACTTTGGGTTTGGGGCTATTTTTAGCCCTCTTAGATTCAATTAGCGGAAACCTGAATACTTTTCAACATAGTAGTAGCAGTTGACCTTTCAATATAATGATGCCCCATGTACGGCAAGTGGTTTTGCTGATGTTAAAAGAACTTGACTGATCTGCACTGAGTCCTGACCTTAACTCCCACTAACACCTTTGGGGTGAACTGAGACAAACGTGACCCCGACACAGACCGGGTCAGTGATAAGCCTCGCTAATGAAGATATGCCAAAGATGAGTCTGGAAGACGATGCTTATATTCACTGTTTTAACACATGACCTGTGGATAATGTTGGAGCACTGTCCCGAGTTGTCCTTTTTCACATGTGGCACCTAGCGAGAGATGGCGATGCTTTGGACTAGGTGAGGGTGCTGCCCGTGGAGGTTGTGCAGGACGTAGAACATATGTGATATCCTCTGAAGTGGTGTGAATTTGCAGGGTATTAAGCTGTGCTTTTCATGTATGGGCAGACATTACACAGACTTTGTACTCGTGATCTGGAAGATTAAAAACTGCTTAGTGGCCAATCCACCTGATTAGGACATTTGCATTCTCACACAGCTTCTTTGAGTAATGTCCGGAAAGAGTCATGGCAGCAGTCCATGCATAAAAACAACACTTAAAAACGGATGCAGTGTAATTATCTCTTTTATCTCTAAGAATCCTACACTATGGCTTGTTCTTCACATCATCGTCATCACCAGTGTCTTTTGACTGATGTCCTGATGGGGCTTATTGTGTGACTTGATATTGTGAAAAGGGGAAAGGGTTGCACACATTGAGCTCCAAGTAATAATTCAATTCTTAAATCATTTACACAAAAGAGATTTTTTGATTTGTAGGATCTTCCTCAGGCATTTGTCAAAAGAAATTTTTCCTGGATGTGCACACACTTCCTCTTTTCTCTGAAGTCATGGGGCATAGTAGTAGTAGACTCACACATATCGTTTTTTCCTGTTTTTTACATTAAGAGAAAAAGAAGATGGAAACATTTTTCAAACATTATAATAAGTTCCTTTTTACCCCTTTCCTTTTTTTTTTTCTTGGAGTGATCTCGGTGATGTGGTCTGCTTTTAAAAGGCTATTTTTTTCTGTGTTAGTGGGACAAAGATGAACTTAGCTGTACAGATACCCTGATGAAGAGCTGCCTTTTCTTGATCAAATATTAAAGCAGAAGGTGGTGCTGAGAGTAAAAGCTAGCACTGTGTGGGATAGATTCATTCTGATACTGACCACAGATATCCTCTAACATCCATTACTGGTGATGTGTCATTGATAAGAACATGCATTCATATATGCACTATATTAAGCTACTGCATGAAGTTCAGTGTTTCACACAGGGTAGAGGAAGTCCCTGGCTTAACAGACCAGTGTTAATGCAAAATTATAAAAAATAATGTGAATAATTTATGGAGAACGTGGCTCACCTCTTTGTCACCCCTAAGGTTTGTGGCAGCACCAATCTCTGCTCCAAGATAGGTCACATTACTGGTGAAATGCTTATCCTCAACAGAACTTCTGTATGTATACTATATAACGTTTACCTGCAAGTGCTACATGAGCAAGCAATGTTTTATTAATGCTTATTATAGTACATTTAATGACCAGTGGCATGTAGACAAACCTGCTGAACTTTAAAGAGGTTGGTTTTGTTTTGTTTTTCGGAAAAGCATGAATTAGAACAAAGGGATCATTTTGTGTTACAGAGATCCTTCGAGGTGGGATACCAACAATTTGGAAATGAAAAAAAGGACATACACGATAAGTCATGCTCCTTACTTGTGTTCTTAAAGCCTGGGATCTTATTGAACCCTTCTGCATACAAGGAAAAAACACTGTACTTTCCATTCATCCACAGTTCATGACATTTTGTGATATGATGGCACAAAGGAGACCAAGGGAGCAGGACTTTTGTTCCAGCTTTCATGTCAGAATAAATCCAAACACCTTCTTCTGAAAAACTTAATTTGTGCGATTGATTTTAAACATACATACAAACATGTATACAGTGGTCACAGGGGGAATAGCATTTGGCTTTTCCTTTAATTTACACCCTCAATGTCTCTAAGGCCAGTGTAGGACAGTTAGTGAAAAAGACTCTCCTCCTCTTTATCTCTTTAGCACCATTTATTAAACCTACCTACTGGGGATAACATATTTCACTCTCCCCTCTTCTGTCTTTCTCTTTGTTATTCCACCATAACACCTTGACAAATAAACTTGACTGGCAATGTGTTTGACTTGTCTGTGAACTCCACCATTCATCCATCCATCCATGCTTCCCTCTTCCCTCCCCCCATTGACGCCTAGAGTCCCTGGAGCCATGCTATGCTTGCTGAAGCGCTGTGTTGTGAGCGGGTGTGCTGCCTGCCATCAATATGGGTGAGTTACAGAGGTCACCGGTTCAAATGCAGTTCACTGCTTCACGCCGGCACTAGCTGTGCCTCTACCCGTGCATATTATGTGTGTTGGAGTGTATAAGTATGTGTGATGGGATGCATATATGTGTGCAGATGCATGGATGTCAGGCTGTGTGGCTGTCTTTGTCCCTGCATTAATATTCTATATGTATGTTTGCATGTCATTGGACCGCGTGGATGTCTTGGCTTGTGTGTTTACTCACTCGGCCACAGCACTGAGGGTTTCGATCTTTGTCCTGGGCTCCCTGCCAGCCGGTATAATAAACATGTTGCCAGTGGGGGCATGTGGGACACGAGCGCATGATTGCCTCTTGAATAGCAGGTGGTAAATCTGTGTCTGATCAACTGTATCACTGAATACATCTCAGTCACCGAGAGGCAAATGCCACAAAAATCTATAGAGTGGTAGCAGTCATACTGCATTTGCTCAGAGAATCTTTGTAAGGTTTGCTCATATTCAAAATCCAAATTGTGGAACCAGATCCCAGTTTGGATTCAGGAGACAGATATTCTCTCTACTGTTACAATCAGACTGAAAACTTTCCTTTTTTATAATGCATATAGTTAAGGCTGGATCAGGTGACCCTGAATCCTTCCTTAGTTACGGTACAATAGGTCTAGGCTGCTGGAGGCTTCCCACGATGCACTGAGTGCATTTCCTTTTTTTCACTTACAATGTGTTTATACACCACTCTGTGTTAATCATTAGTTCTCCAAAACTTGATTCTGTTCATGTGGACGCAGCGTTTTCAGTGTGAGAAACATTTGATCACTCATCCAGGTGACTTCTTCAGTCTCAGCTGCTTATCCGCAGGTTTCCTCGAGCTTATTAACATTTGCACAACGAGGCTCTCTCTGGTTCTCTTCCACAGCGTGCCTTTTGTCCCGTCTTCCTGCCCCGACCCCCATTCAGTCGTGGCAAATGGCTGCCCCTGAGCCTGGTTCTGCTGGAGGGTTCTTCCTGTTAAAAGTGAGTTTTTCCTTCCCACTGTTGCCAAGTACCAGGTGTTGTCTGATTGTTGGGGTTTTCTCTGCATTATTTTATTTTCTTACCTTTCTTTACAACATAAAGTGCCCTGAGGTGACTGATATTGTGACATGGTTGCTATATTAATAAAAATTAATTCAACTGATTGTATGAAAATGCCTTTTACACACAATGACAGTTAAGAAACTGCCTTTCTGCCTTATTTCCTATATATACACTTACAGTGGTGGGTACTTATATGAATAATGGCAAGAGAGTCAAATAATATCAGTGTGTGTACAGTACAGGTAATCCCAATACGCCCAAACCTCAGGATTCAGAGTGCTCTACATGCCCAGTATCACAAAGGTTTTCTTATCTTTTCTTGGCAGGGAATCGTTTTGATCACAGACACACAACAAAGCCCCACCCACCTGCTGTTAAAACCCTCTCTTTGGGAGGAGAAGCCAATCAGAAGAAAGTTAGCTTAAAGAGAGAAACAACTCCTTTCAGAAAGCTGAGGGCACCAAGTCCCAGTTTAATATACTTTGAACTGTAAATCACACAAAGATATTCTATTAGAGTACAAGAATATTCACAGGGAGAGGAAAATGAGCATAAAGCTCACTTTAAGGTTAAAACTCCAGTATGCTACATACTATAAATCATGAAACAGCTACATTCATCGGCACATTAACTTTCATTAGCTGACAACAAAAGCAACAGCTGTGTAGACCCAATTGGCTCATACAGCAATACATTTTCTCTCTTATCAATTCTTCTCCTTCAGCCTTCCTGTAAACACCTACTTTATTGTTTTTACAGGCACCTTCATGTACTTTCTCGCTGATTGATTTTTTTCAGTTCTTAGCCAGAACCAAAACTGTGATTTTATGTGCCTTGTGAATACTTCCTGTTAACAAGGAAACAGTGACTCCTGCACTGCTGAACTGAGGCTGTCAATCAAAATGCTCTTTGAGGATCAGAGAGTTACAAACCTAAACACAGCGTTGCGATATAGGTCAGTTTTGAGGCCCACCCTTCCTGTGTATTTTTTTTTTTTAAATAAAAAAAGGTCAGATGCAAAATAAATAACTAAATAAAATATAACAATTGAAAAAAGTTAAGACTGCTTGTGGAAAGTGAATGGTTGAATAAAGACATCTGGGACAGTGGGGACTACTTTTGCATGTGAAAACATTGGATAGTGTGGACATATTTGTAACATGACAACTGTTTCAAAGCTATTCTGGATTATGGACAAAGTCAAAACTTTACTAAGTAAAACAACAACCAAATAATGACATTTTAGAACCGTAAAGACATCCTTTATTTCATGTGGATTAAAAAGATGTTCTTGTTGAGACTTGTGGATAATTTTACATTTTAAATCAAGAGTATATTTAATTTAGACATGATCTGATTAAACTTAAAATCCAGAAAGTGTAACCATAAATGTTTCTTAAGTTAACAGAAGATGGAACAGAACTTACAAATTGCCTTTTTGCATTGTGCTAAATCTTTCCTAGCTGTCCACTCCTCCCGTCTTTCACTTATACATGAATTTAATGGGCTTCTGTGTCTCTAACCATCTACTGCTCTTCAAAACAGAAAACTGAGTTTGTTTCTGCTTTTCTTTTCAGCTCATGTAAAGACAACCTGTGGACGTTTCCCCATGCTTTGGTGGAAAGTGAGGTAGGATAAAGTTCTGTGGTTCGTGTGGTTTATGTGGCCATCTAGTGGACTTGTAACACACTTCCCATATGGATACAAAAACACGGGATTTTCCTTGCCTGGAAAGTTACTGTTAAGTCATTTTCAGTGAGTCAAAAGTCTTAATGTGAAACGAAAAGTTTTCACTTTCTGTGCAAAACCCCAAATGCTGAAATTCACACAATGCACAGTGCTTGAATATGAACACAGATGTGTAGCATTACTGGTCTGGCTGAACTCACTGTGGATTTACTGTAAAAGTACAATGTTTACAAGAATTTGGCCTCTTTGGGCTTGTACTAAATATGCAAAAATAGTAGCTGAGGGAAACTGGAAACCTCAGTGACTGTCAGCGTCTTCGACTCCCACACAACTCGAGCGCTTTCTAATGCAAGTGTTAAATACTAGCCAGAACCTGAAAACAAATGCCCGGTGTTCAGAGTGCTTTCAGGTTTTTCACTGAGACTGTTGTGTGATGTAGGAAAACCCGTGCACCTGTAATACTGCTTCATTGTGTCAACATCTTCTTGTGTTTTGCTGCTACCTAAACGTGTAAAAGCCCACTGTGCAGACACAAAACTTTAGTGTTTGTCTTTTTCCAGACCTGATATTTTTAGCACTTCTCTCGATTGTACGGTTTAGAATCCATATCATTGCATTTAAAGGTGACCTATCATTCTTTTCCCTTTTTTTTCTTCTGTTAACAGCAGTCTGAAGGTCAGGCTACAGACTGATCTTAACAGGCTGACACTTTTTCTTCTTTTGATTTTGTGTGACGTCAGAGAGAATGGATACCCCTAACGCCATCGTCATAATTTAGCTGACCACAGAAGTCCACCCACGTGCTACCACCTGTTGCTTACAAGGGGAAACCGGTTGACAGAGGATTTTCAGACAGAGGATTGACCGAAGGGCTTCACCAAGATCCAGTATAAGATAGAAAACAACAAGGTTATTTTGAACTGTGAGTCATACAAAGTTACTCTAGCAGAGCCCCAGAAAATAACAAAAATAAAACAGCAGGAAATGAGCACAGGAGATACATTTAAACCAGGTTTATTTTTCAGTAAAAAAAAAAAAAAAATGGCATCTCTGACTTCAAAGGCGCTGGATACTGAAGCTGCCAGTATGAGATCATCGCAAGCTACGAAACTTTTTTAAGAGGGTCCGACTTACCCTTATATTAGTGATGTTTTAAATTTTTGCTGATTATGAAGAAGAAGCCTTCATTTATTGTTACTGATTCATTTTTTTCATATATCCCTGTTAGGAAGATGGGGTCAGAGTGCAATTTCAGCTTCTGGTCTAACCCTGCTCACGGCTTCATCACGGCTTCTTATGTGTAACCTCTACCTAAAGCCAAATTCAGCACAGTATTGAAAAAAAAAAAAGCCCTCTAAGAATCATGTGTCTCTCTCTGTAATGTGTGTTGGTATACATCTATGAGAGGCATGCGTGCATGTCGGTGTGTATTTAAACTATCTTGAGGCGTGCTCTTGTTTGGGAGCATGTAAGTACAAAGAGAAGTTGTTGTTTTTTTTTATCAGTGAACAGAAAGCGCAGCTTTTCATCGCTTATTGACAAAGTTCGTGTGGTTTTTCTCTGTTACTTCTCTCTGCAGGCCTGCTGCATATATAGCTTCTCATAAGTTTAACAGAGTTTGTGGTTTTGTGGCCCGGATGGGTGGGTGCATTTTTCTTTTTCCTGAGGTAGTCTAAGCATTGAGGTTAGCGGCGCAGAGCAAAAGACGTAGGAAACAAACTTGGTAAGAGAGCTGGCGGCTGAAGGATGGAGGCTATGATTTAAAGTAAACAAAACGACCTCCAGTGTTTTCATATCTTAAAAGTATCAGCGTTCTCTGCGTCAGAAGCCCTTCTAGTAAAGCGATTGATCTGTTTTAAAGTAATGACGCCTGACGTGCACTGGCACCACTTTATACAGACAAACTCTTGAAAAGTCACTGCTACTAATTTTCTGGGTTAATAAAAAACGTGTTCGCGTTTTCCTTAAAAAAAAATTCTGTTTTGGCATTTGTGAAAAACTGACATCAAAGCCACTAAGTTTCAGTTATCAGTAAACAGTCCTCAGGCTCCCTCCTGTGACGTTAAGGGTCCCATCTAAATATTTATAAAGGCTGTAATTACACGACTGGACATATATATTTCGTGATGTTTTCTATCACATCAGCTGCAGCAGCTTCATCCTCTTTTAAAACATATAATTAGGAAAAAAATTGATTTGTCTCAATGACTCATAGAAAACACAGTTTATCAGCTGTCATCAGATTAACAGATAGAACTGTTTGAGGTCTCTGTCAGTGTGTTTCTTTTTTTAAGTTGACCCTCTGCAGTGTGTCATACCCACAACATCAGAGAGGTATTGTAAGGCGATGAAGGTGCGATGTGTTTTCGCAATGATCTCGGCTCACTCTGTAGCAAAAGCAGCTTCTGTGCTGACTGAAACTAACAACATAATTTCTGCTCTCAAGGACTCCTCAGCCACAACAACAGCACAGCTTATGTTTGTATTTATGCACCTTTTGCGTGTTTAAAGGATATAAAATCGTAACAGCCCGTGTCACGGGCGCAACACGCACCAAGTGGCGAACGCAGTCTTTCGTGCTCAGTAGGTTCACGTTATTCTAAAACAAGAAATATTTATACTTCATTTTACATGCTGGGCACTTGTTGGAAATCTGTGTTTTATTGCAAGAAATTAAAGCTTTAAATATTAATTTCTATTCTAGTTTGTATGTACACTATCAAAAACTAAACTGTAAAAGTACAGGACATTCACGGCTGAATGTAATGTGTTGTCTGCATTCTTATGTAAAGGCGTAATTTAGACTTTTGTGTCTACGTTTTAACCTCTTAATAAGTTTTCTTTACACAGAAAACAGTTACTTTATCATAGTTTTACATTTCAGAGCAGTATCTGCGTTTCTGAAGATTTTTCTGAAGTGCAGAAAAGATGCTGTTTATCTTTGCAACACGTGTAGCTCCAATGTGCAACTCGAGCTCTAAAATTATTACTGGTCAAAGAAAACAGGATGTGAAATGGAGCTGAGGAAATTACATCACAGTGAAGAATGAAGAAGCACGATCAGACTTCATTTCAGTGCAAGTTTCAGTTTATTTAATCGAATATTTACAAACAGAAACAGAGAGAGAGATGGAAAAAGAAAAGCGGACTCTCTTTGTGTGGCTCTGTGGTTGTTTTCTCTATGTTCATTAAACTTGTTGAATGCCAGCAGTGTTGCTCCACCACCCATTACTTAAACAAATAAATATTACTTCTCATTAGTGTTTGCGGAGAGTTCATTAGTGCCGAGGTCTCCATGTGTAATGAAGGTTTCGCATTTAGACAACCTGACTCACATAGTTACTTATGGGCGAGTGGAGCTATACGAGAACGGAAAACTGACTTTATTTCAGCTGCAGCTCTTTGTTGGACCTAGCCACGTGTCTCCTGAGTGAATCTGAAGGAAATTTAGACTGAGATTTCATGACAAAGAAATCTATTTGATCTTTAACCTAACGCTGGCAAAGCTGATCTTTTTTTTTTTTTTTTCTGTGTCTTTGTTAGTCTCCTGAGTAAACCAAAGGAGCCAGTTTGCTGTTAAAACACGAGAAATAAGAAGAAAGCGTTATGATTTTAGATTTTGACATTGACTTTTTAAACCATGGCAGCTGGTGGAAACAAAAACCAGAAATTAAACATTTAAAACTGAACCAGCGATTCTGAACTTCACTCGGTGGGCCGCTTGTACATGCGCGGATGTGTTGTTATGTGAACATCCGTGTGCATCGCATTGTGAACTCATGCAGGGTGTGATCATTCTGCACCGCTGCTGCTGGCCAAAACGTTTGTGGTTGAGCACAAGACAGCATGAACCACAATGCAGCATCTTCCCATACATGACACAAACTACCTGCCAAAGCAAACCCTCAGTTTTTGAAACGACAGGAAATTATTTTCTTTGGTTCTGAGCCAATATAGGTCCTCAGTCAGAAGAAAAAGTATATATCTTCATGTTTTATCATCATGTTTTAACTCAAAGGGGACATATTACGCTATTTTGGACTCTACTGAAGTAACATTGCACGATTGACACTTCAGCTAAATTCACTTTATACTGGACCTCTATCTGAAACTATGTAATTACATCCCGCCCTGCTCACTTTAAAGCAGTTTTCGGTTGATTGGCTGCCCCTCAACAACAAAAGGTGCCTTGCTGAAATGCCTGAGCTTTCGGCTCAAAGGGATTACTTGTACGTACACTGACCTCATTATTTGAAACTCTGGTCACGTGGTATGATATGATATGAGCATCCACTATGCCAGGAGAAAAAAAAAAGGATAAGCATAATAGGTCCCCTTTAAATTAAAGTTTATCATGTACTACTGTACTGGTTTGATGTTTTCTACTGCCCAAATACTTTATGATGCAACATCACATCATCGTCTTCCACAAAGACAGCTGTGCGTGTTTTGATTCTTGTGTTGCTGCTGAATTATCAGTCAAATCAGAAAGAAATGTGTCAAAAAGTTTCTGTAAGGACTGAAACTTTAAGACAAACATGAATTTTTCTCTGAAAGCTGCAACTGTGTTTGGATATCACTTGAATATAGGAAGTACCGCTACTTAGTGAGTAAAAGTAAGTAGTGAGTAAAGTTGTAGGGTAGTACTGGCATGTAACTCACATATAATTCATATTTAGTGTGGTGTTGATTAGGATTAAGTGTATATACTGATTTACAGACACTCCAATTTGAAGTTGTTGAGTAATAGAGTACATGTTTCATTAGTATTACACACTTGCAAAAATTCTGTCTATACACAGCTTTAAATATTGTACACATAGTGATATAGTTACAAACTGTACAGACAGTATATAGAATACTCTGGAGTCATGAAAGCCCTCTTCGATTTAACGGTCAAGAACTGCTCTGAAGCTACTGTAAACCTCAGGATGCAGGTTTTTTTTTTTTTTTTAAAGGAGAATTCTGGTTTATTTTAACCCAGTTCTTTTTTCTTTTTTACCAACAATAAGTTTGTAATCACCACCCTGTTCTTAAGTATCTGACTGGGCAGGAAACACAAGCCGTCATCAGTTTTAAGCAAGAATTAAGTTAATCTGCTACATGCATTTATTTTGAACTTCTCTGAACCTGACCATTTTCTTGTGAAATTCTGAATAGTTTTTAGGGTTTCCCCCAGGAAATTGGTTAGTGGAGGTGTTAAATACCTCTTTCTTCACCCCCTACCCTGTTCCTATTTAAAAAAGAAAGAAAATGAATCATCTATGGAATGGATTTCAACTACAAGATGACAACGACCTCGCTGCTAAAAGACCCCTGTTAACACCTCATGCAAACGACACAATAACACAGAGCATTTAAAGTAAATCAGACAGTTTTTTTTTCTTACATTCAATTTTAGATCAAGAAAAAGTAACAAGGTTACAGTATCATAGCTTGTAACACACTCATGTCACATGGACGGTAAGGTTACAGTGTAACAGATTCCTGTTTACGACAAGATTTTAGACGATCAAGATGAGCTCAGACGACAGCTTGTGTTACCTCTCGTCACTCATTGTTGGAGATTCCAACTGTATGCTATATGTATGCTTTCTTCATTTAAATACATTTTGAAAAAGGTGTGATAATGCTGAGGGACTGTTATCATACTGACTTTCTAACTTTGCCCTGCTCTCTTCCGATGCCAGTAATAATAATAATAATCAATAAATAAAAATGTTCAGCACTATATTTAAAACATTTAAGCATTTTAAGTCTGTAGCAGTGGATGGTGACTTTTTCTGAGTTATAATTCCCACTTTAAAACAGCAAAAAAAAAAAAAAGAAAAAGTCTGCATCATGAGTCATCTGATGCAAAAGTAAGGTGTGCTGGTGACACCTTACTTTTGCATCAGATGTGTTTGAGTCTCATCTGGTGCAGCTTTTAAGTTTTGCGGGCTTGTTGGTGAGGTTTAGGCACCAGATCCACTTCATTTGGATTTGAAAGATGTGATTGTTTGGAATCAAATTGCTAATTTTACAATGCTGAACACATTTATCAGCGCAGTGACCGGGAGATTAGAGTCACTAGCTAAAACATTTACATTCCCAGATCAATTAGTGAGTGTATGCAGGCTGTTGCCAGTGGAAGTTGGTCACAAAGAGGGTGTTTCAACAAAAACCTCCTTGTGATTGCTTTGGTCACTAATATACTGCTGTGGTCACTGGAAGATGCCAACTTGTCTAACTAACCACTGAGCAGTAGTGAAACTTGAAAAAGTGCGACACAAAACAAAAACGGAGAACGTTCGCCTTCAAAGTAAAAGCTGTACTTTTACCACTGAAACCGGCACGTTTGAAATGACGCAAATTACTTTGAAGGCCAATAGCCTGATTTTCTGTTTTGCATTGCACAGTTTTCAGTTTTGCTACCACTTACCAGGTAGTTGGCAAATCTTTAGACAAGTCTGTGTCTTCCATCCAAAGCAGACGAACACGGCAATCTCCTACCCACTAAGACAATCACAAGGAGGTTTTCGGTGTAGCACCATATACCTTTTTGCAACCAATTTCACCGAGCAACTACCAGCAAGTACCTTTGATTTAACCTCTTCAGTTAGAGTATGAACTGCTCTATACAAGTTTAGTGCTTTGCAGAACATTAAGAACTCAGCAATGCAAACACATCTGTTTAAAGTTTAAACCTGGTGACCTATTTGTGGGGAAGCTATGCTAATAAGTTAACTAGCTTGCTAATGCCTCAGAACTTTACTGTTGAGTCCTTCGGTAACTTAAAAAAAAAATCAATTTCAGTGATCAATTGAAGTCAGCTTATGGCGTGCAATGTTTAAAAAATGCCAGTGTTCACAATATCGAGAAAACTGAGAGAGCTTGATTGGCTAGTAAGATTTTTTTGAATTCTCAGCAGTTAAGTAGATGATTGCAGGGTCATCAGAACCAATAATAAATGTTAAAACCTGCTAGATTAAGAGGCAAGTGGTAATAAACCAGAGTTATCCTTTAAACTGGTATTTCTTCAATCCATTCGGAAAACTCTTTCCTCTAAACATTCATAAGAAACTCAAAGCATCCAGAGTTTGTAGTGATTCAGCGATTTGCTCAAGAGTGCGTCACATTATGGTACACGTCCATCATCATCCTGCTGTCACAATCATTGCCCTGTGTGCTCTAATCTGCTGCGTTCATCTCTTCAGTAACTTCAAACTGAGATGCATGGTTGGTTTTGTAGGGACATCCCCCATCCCCCATATTAGAAACTCACATGTAACTGAAAGCCTCGGATTAGCTGACATCAGTGTAACTATGTTTTTTAAATGTTTTTTTTTTGTTTGTTTTTGTTGTTGTTTTCACTTTTTGTGTTCAAAAAGTTCAGGTCCCACAAGGAGATCTTGAGTTCCCTTGTGGTAAAAATTAAACACGTGTATCAAAAGAAGAGTCTTGTCTTTGCTTAAACCCTGGAGAGATAACGTTGCTGATTGGCGATGGTGTTTCTGATGTCAGATCTCTGAGACAGTAAAAACAGTACACTAAAAAGCCTGCCACTTTTTCTTCAAAGCAGGTCAGATGTCTTGATCTCATGCAACCAGCTGTGTGTTTTAGTTTTTTGTTGGGTGGTCTGGGCAGTTGTGACATCAATCTTTTACGAAGGTCAGATCTCGAGGAAGACTGAGAAGAATCCCAGTTGATAATCTTTGTACAGAAAGTATCCCATTCGGTGGGATTTTGAGCTTTGAGTCTGCTATATGTAGCAGCATGGGAAAGATTTTTTTTCACCAGCATGAGACATGTGGTGCATTAACATTTGCAAAAATATAACTTCATATTTTTTGCCTTACAGATAGACAATATAAATAGTAAATTACATATTGAAAATATATATAGGGACTGAAAACTGATACATTGTATAGACTATGCTAACTGAAAGGGCTAAGATACGATTTGAACAGGCTGCAAGCATAAAAGGTATGTACTGACTAAAATTTCCCTCCTCTAAAAGTACCTTCATCGGTGCCCCGCCCTGCAGGGCAATATCAAAACACAAAATTTGCAGCTTTCTGGCTCACTCAGACATCCTTTCAGATTCGTGTTCTCCAGTTTGTCAGTTTTTTTTTTTTTTTTGTCAGCAGATGAAATGAAAGACTGGAATGTTTTATACTTTCTTAACTGCCATACATCCTTGTTTCAGAGAAGTGAAACTGGCATTTCCTTCCTTCGGTGTCAGAAACTTAAAATGACTTTCCCCACATGCCTTCGTATGGCTGTCTGATCATCTCATTAGACCAGCTTCTACCAGGGCATTGTCCTTGGCACTTACTGCACAGGGTCCTCTGTAAAATAAACTGCAGTGCGTGTGTGTGCGAGATAGAAAATTTCCAAGCAGGAATATTTAAAGCTAAGTGGTGAGAATAGTTGCGCCATAGCTCCCTGAACTTTTACTGATGGACAAACCTTTTGGCATGCAGAGCCCCTGAACCTGCCAGTGTGCCTCTCACACTTTACTTTGCTAAATCAAATCCACACTTTAGCAGAAAAAGAAAAAAGAATAATAATTTTTTTAAAAATACAACACAATACCCTAAATTGCCTGAACATTGCACAACGAGACTTATAAACAAATAGCAGCAACCAGAGCCAGTGATTATACAGGCAGATCTGTCTTAAGGGCAATCAGTAAGGGACTCTGCATGTAGACCTATTTTTAAATTCCTCCAAAATAAAATAAACCTCTGTGCCATCTCTACCTATAGCATCACACATACAGCAGCTAACTGGTTCACACCCTAAATGGATGGCCTGTTTGTGTACATTTGACTGTCCCTCTAGCCAGGTCTGCTAATCTCTTACATAATCTATAAGAAGAGAGTGCAGATGTGTGTGGGCTGGTTGCCATGACAATCATATCTTGCTGTTCTCCAGGTGGGAGTCAATGTGCTTGATGAGGGCATCGTCAGGGTAACCAACAGGGAATATCAGCTGGCAGAGAGGGCAGCTCCTCATGTCACTCTCCTCGGTCTCCATCCAGAGCTGCGAAACACACACACACACACACACACACACACACACACACACACACACAGAAAGATGAAAGCATGTTCACATTAAAGCCTACATAGTTGCATGCAAATGCCAAAACAGACGGCATTCTCATATGCATGTGTGAAGCTCAGCATACTTTACGCACATACACACAAAGGTGGAAAGCGTAAAGGCATGCATGTACCCACGCACACACACACATGCGCACGCACACACACTAATGGTGTGTATTCATAGACTCGCACAGAAGCACTCAGGGCAGATATGAAGACTTGCAGCAGTGGTTTTCTCTCCTCTGTAGCTGCAGCTCTATCCTGGCTGAACCTTGTGAATCTCTTTCTCTGTATCTCATTTTCCAATTGTTTTCCCTCACAGTATCTGCAGCTTGTTTGCACAGAGAAATGTCTCCTCTCTTATTGTTTATGACTCAGAATCAAAGAACAAACACAATGTCCCAGGCAGATTTCTCAGAATCTGATCCTGCTGGGCACCTCGTCTCTCTGTTTTCCCCTCTCTCCTGTGTCCAAGCCCTCTTTCCGCATACTCAGAGCATTCAACTCTAGTATAAATAAAACGGGGGGGGCACTCTACACAACCGTCCCTCAAAATGATCTGATCAGGGCGGCATTTTCTAAACAAAAGGAAACGTGAGGAGCAGCGCCCGATATGAGCAAATTCAAACCTCAAAACGCCCACAGGTGTGTCCACAGTTTTCAGATTCGCTGTTCAGACCTGCAGAATATTATTTTTAAATTCTCTGGGAGCTGACATTATGTGTCAGGCTGAATTCTGAGTGCACGGTAATAAAAGTGATGCAAAGCTTCAATGAGCAGCTGCAACAAGCTGACAGAAAATATATGAGATACTGTCATAAAGTGTGTGGGAGAACGATTTCATTTCCTCCCAGATATATACTGTGTTTTCCATCCTTTTCCTTCACTCCCATTAACTCTCTGCGCTTTGTATCGAATACAAAAGCAATCAGCGAGTGTATTCACAGAATAACATGAAGAGGATAAACAGGCTTGCATGTTTAGCTTCAAATCTCATTACGTGTTAAGGTAATTTCATTTTTGTCCAGCGTAGCTGTGCGTGTGCGTCGATAGTTAGCTACGTCTTTAAGGCTGCGCTAACCATTATTTTTTTATAATGAGTTCTATTTAAAAGATAGCCACTGTGCTCACCTACAAGCCCCATTCTGAAACCCCGATTTTAGAACTTGAGCTACGACCATCTTGGCTTTTGAGAATATTTGGATATGAGTGTATTTGGATAAGAGAGTGGGGTGAAAAGATAACAGCTAATGCTAACAGTGCGCCGGGCAGATCGTTCAGGAGGGTAAGACGAGGATTATAAGGCTAGCGGTCACAATTTTGAAATTCCATCACGGTGGTTTAGCTTTTCATGAGTTCCACAAGCTGGATGGGATGTTTAATTTTCTGTTGCTGTAACTAATAAAAGCAGCGTTGCATCTGTGTGCGCAAACTGTAGCAACTTCCCGTCAGATGAATGAAATTGTCCAGATAATCATGAACGTTAAATAAAGTCTCTGTGTTATCCACCAGTCAAGAACACAGCATCTTTGTCCTGTGTTTATGTGTGCTGCTCCCACACCAGACACATCTAGCAAGTAAGTGGACTAAACATTCTCACATGGTTTGCAGCGACACATTTTCTTTCACTTGAAATTCGCTTGTAGTTTTCCCTGGATGAAAAGAAACCAAACCGTGAGAAAGCTACAAAATTACAAACTCGTCAACTGATTCGGTCCAAAGCAAACAAACTGTTCGTATGAAAATACTCTTAAGCACCCCAAAAGCCTGATAATTGCATTTGAAAAGCTCCAAAAGGCACTAACACCACAACCATAGTCGAGAGAGCCATTTCAATGATCCAAGCATGTCTTATTTAAACCCTAAACAAAATTCAAATTGGCGACTGAGGGGGAAAAAAATGGATACCTGTACAAGGACGAAGGGGGAAATTGTACATAGACACCTAAAACCTTCACATTTTAAAGCAGGCTGTAAACAGGTTTGTTTCTGCTGTAAGGTTGGACATTTTCACATGGGAGTCTATGGCAACTGACTCAAGTGGACATTAGAGGAACTGCAGTTATTTGCACTTCTGCATTCGCTTAATTTTTTAGCTCTGAAAGTTCCTGCTTGATTTTAAACATAAGCACTGGTTCAGAGGATTATGTGCAATGCGAAGATGATGAACCTGCAAATAATGACCAGCCGTTTCAGCTACAAAACATTTTAGCATCTTTGAGCTCATTGTTTTGGTTTATTACATCGTCGTTACTTTGGTTACAGCAAACATTAGAGCTGTTTTCATCCACTGTAGGCAGCTGTTTTTCAGAGAGGAAAAAAAAAAACTAGCTGAAAGCTGTGAACAACTGGCGTTTGAAAACAGCAGAGTTAAGCAGATAAAGAGGCAGATATTTCCCCCAGGAGTTGTAGACCACAGAGGAGCTAAAAGAAGAGTGAGTAGTGGACTTACGTTAATCCGGTGCACAGAAATGCATCTTAAAATGAAAGCTAATGCTGCTCCGTATCATCTGGATGTACAAACAAACAAATGTTTGGCAATATGTCATATTCATACCCCATCTAGAGCAAAGAAAGAGACTATGGTGGCATATGATAAAAATGCATCGAGTTAAAGCCTTAAGTCTTCTTAACACAGCAGACACATGAGAGATTGCTATATGACTGTGCTCAGCCTTTGCAGAAGAGCATTTATGCATATTTTTAGGTACAGATATTATAAACCGTCCAGTCCACAGGGTGCTGTGTGCAAAGACGAAGACAGACACTTTTTGCCTTCACTTATGATCTCACAGTTTAGCCCCAGCTTCGCTCTTTGTCTAACCGGTGACATTTTGATGACAAGATGAAGCTTCAGAAATGAGAAAAAAATAAAATAATTACAGCGTAGATAACACAAACAAGATTAGTCTCCCTCTTTCTGTCTCCACACATCTACTTAACATGCTCATACAATCATTATCTTATAATGGCTGAACATTTACAAAGACACGCGGCAATCTGTTGTCAATAAAGCACCACAAAATTAGCTGTGATGAATCACCGGATGGCTCACGGGACAAAAAGCATGACGGTCAGCGTTAGAAAGAATGGCTTCGTGGTTTCAATTAGTCAAAACTGGAAGTTGTCAGACTTGTGAGATCTCAAAAAGGAAAGAAAAAAAACGAATAGATGAATAGAAAAAGAAAGAAAAAGAATGACGGACAGAAAGGTTGTTCTGATGTTCTGGCAGTTCTGGTTCACATCAAATGCAGCAGAGAGAGGAAACAATAAATTATGAATATGTAACGGATGAAAACAGCCTGGTGGAGAGAACCGAGGAGGGCCAGAGAACAGGGTGTCAGCCATTTATCGCGCTGAGATATAATTAGAGAGAATCCTGATCTGGTTATTGTTAGAGGCACTGAATGCTTGAGTTGTGCGAGTTAATATAATGCATTGTGGGTCTCGGTCCTCATTAGTGCCAGATCACATTGAGGCCTCTTGCACATACAGCTTCATATATGTCTGAAGGCATTAGTTGCAGCACAAATGCTGCCTTCTCACATGAAGATGTTTTAAACTCACTGCAGGAAAAGAAAAGCTCGCTCATTTTTAACTTTGTTATGAATGTTTTTAATGATTAACGATCCTAAAAATATAT
This sequence comes from Tylochromis polylepis, assembly GCA_015107715.1. NCBI lineage: Eukaryota > Metazoa > Chordata > Actinopteri > Cichliformes > Cichlidae > Tylochromis > Tylochromis polylepis. The sequence goes on from VVHJ01006869.1 coordinate 46,183, forward strand.
TTTTAAATATTTCCCCTTATAATCGGCTTCTGCTTAGTGGTAGTTTGACTGGTGGATTAAGTAAATAGCCTCTGGACAACATATTAACTTGCAAAAAAACAATTCTATGAAAACTGGTCAAAAATAAATAAAACTGCCTGATAGTGCCTCCACACTTTTGCTTAATCATTTTCATGATTCTTAGTCATGAAAATGATCCACCCAGAGGTAATGGTACAAAGTCTCCCTTTTTCTGGCCAGGAGGGCAAAATTCAGCTAATCATCATACATGACAAACAATATCTGACAAGCTAAATAACCTAAAAATAAAATAAAATTGCTATATGGATTAACAAGCAGCGATGCCAAAAATTGCAGTGCCTCTAGTGGCCACTTGAGGCTGGCTCCAAAGGCGACACCCACCATAAAAAGTCCGACTTTACAACAGAACTGAAAATGTTTGCAGCCAGGCAGGAAAATGCTTTTAGTGTCTGAGGATAGCGTTTGACCTTCGTAACAACAGTACAGGGGTTGAACTTTTTTTATAACTCGACCTTTAAGTTTTTTCCACACTTAGCATTAGGGACAGGGTTGACCCTTAACTGCAGCTCTGAACAGATTGTCATGCGTTTTGCAGCATTTTAATGCAATTATCTCCAAAATTACACCACTTGATATGCGGTTAATTTTTCACAGCAGCTGATTCAAGAAGTCTGTTCTCCCGTTTTGGCACATTAGATCACAGTATGTTATTTGTATGTTATTTGCTAATTAGCAGCTACAGTCACATACCTGCCTTTATAAACACTTGTGAAAGAAAGGGTCGACATTTCTTTCCTCTCAGATTATAAATGATCAACTGTTAGTGCTATTATTGCAAAGTGGAAGCATTTAGGAAGCACAGCAACTCAGCCATGAAGTGGCAGACCTCAAAGTTACAGAGCAGGGCTACTGAGTGCTGAGATGTGAGGTGCGTAAAAGTCTCCAGCACTGAGCTGACTCAATAACTGCAGAGCTCCAAACCTCCTCTGACATTAACATCAGCATAAATGTGTGCCAGGAGCTTCATGGCTGAGGCTCCCATGGCTGAGCAGGCCCTGTAAGTGTAATGTGTAGGTAGCCCAGTTTGCACCAGTAAACTTTATAGACGCTTGCTAACCGAACTTGCCAGATTTAGCAACAAACTTACCTCTCCGCCTTAAAAAACACTTCAGATGGGAGTCATGGATGAACTAGCAGTAAACGTTATATTAATTTCCCATAATGCCCATTTTAATGGGTCAAAAATGTATAAAACTGCTCAGCGGCACCATCACAATGAATAAAAATGTGTTATTGATCAGCCTGTGAATAATTTTTTAGCTCATTTTGCTAAATAATGTCACAGAAACTACTTTCCAAGGACCAACTGAGAACCTTCAAATGTCTATTTTATGCCTGACCAGAACAGACAAAACCACAAAATATTCAGTTTACCATCACACCACACAAATAAATAACATACAATTCTCACACAAGAACTAACTAAATGTAAGAACTGTTTTAAAATCACTCACCATGTAGACACTCAGGTCCTCCCATCATGCTTTGCTGCTGTTGAGGTGGTGGTGGTGGCGGCTGTGGTTGTGGCTGGACGGTCTCCAGTCCAAGCAGAGAGGAAGAGGAGGAGGAGGAGGACATGGAGGAGGAAGAGGAGGAGCAGGGCGGAGGGGAGGTGGGAGGACACTGGGAACTCTGGTTGGGCACCGCAGACTGGGAGCTCTGGGAGGAGAACACAAACAAAAGGAGAAAATGGAATCAGAAGAAAGTTGGCTTAAAGGGGGAGGAGCTAAAACAGCTCGTTTCAAATAGAAGATGAACTGAGGCGCTGCACCAATACCCAGTATAAGATGAATGAGCACTAGTTTGAATGATAAATCATGCAGTGCTACTCCAGCAGTGTCCAGGAAGAACAATACTGAGCATGACATGGTTCTTTCCAGATCTCATTAGTGCTTTAAGGATTTCTTCAAATTAAAATAGTTCATTAGCTTATAACAGAGCAATGGCAGTATGATATGGTTAGCTTAAAGTCCAAAGATTAATCTCACAGTGTAGTGCATGGCCCTATGATCGTGACTTATTCACAATTCAGAAAGAACAATGGGACTGATAGATGTTCGCCAGCAAACTAAGCAGCTTCTGTGCAGAGAAAGGTTAAAGGTGCACTTACATCATGCAAGCATGATTTAAACTTTAAAATCATGCTTCATATTGGAACTATTCATTAATTATCTGAATTACAATGTGCGTCCAAAGGCTCACAGCAGGATTTTTTTTTTCTACTTTTACATTGCTTTTCAATATTTTTTACATTCCTTGCTAGTCTATTGGACTGTTTCTATGTTGTTTCAGTAGAGGTATAATATATTACAAGTTTAAGAAAAATGACACGTGCCACAGAAAGCAGAGATGATGTCGCTCTTTACATGATGCATTTCATTTTGCTCATTCCTCCTTTGGACGCAGCCGCTGGCTGTGAGCAGCTGCAGCTGCTAGTGAAACCGTGGCTATGATATGGTTACTGCTCAGACTACTGAAAATGCAAATAAGAAGAGGTGGATGGAAATGCATGCAGAGCCTGCACTGCGAGCGAACACGGCGAGTAGCTAAAAAATAAATACGGGAAAGCATAAGTAGTTGTTTTGTTTTTTTAATGTAACTGTTGAAATCTCCATAAAACAAACTGAACTGTGGTTAATCGACTTCCAGTGATCGTAGTGAAGGTCATTTCACTACCAGTTTGTCAACACAAGTCTCTGCAGTTCTTTAAGTACCATAACGAGGTGCCAAAGTTGTTTTAAGGTAAAAAAACAACAACAAAAAAAATCTTGGTAAGAGTAGGGACAGATTGAACTGCTCCGTATACCTCCCTGGCTGCTGAAAACAAATTAACACTGAAGGGTTATAGCGAGCTACGAATTTTTATCATGAAACTGAAGCCACACTGTAACAAGAGCGCGTCCACCTTATTAAAAAAACCTGGAAACACTCCTGCACTGCAAGCATCGAAGAATCAGCTAGCTCCTTTTGTGACAATGAAGACTAAACTAAGACTGGTCAGATAACTGGTAAACTAGCACAGTGTAGCATTAGCTCGCTCATGTGAAGTTTTCTCTTTTGAGGAAATGATGATGTTCCTGCAACAGTTTCATTGACATCTCTGCTGAATAAACATGGAATTGTCTTCTTCCAATATAATGTCTTTTTTAAGATGCTTAAGTTTGGTAAAATTGAGGTATGATTCATAAAGTTGTGGTTTTTGGTCTCCATCTGTTTTACCTGCGAGGGGATCTGGGCAGTAGCAGAGCTGGGCCCATTGCTGTGCATCCCCATCCCATTCTCAGTCAGGAACTCCTCCAGGTCCATGTACTGCAGCTGGAACAGGCCTCCATCACACGGCAGGGTCCTCTCCCACAGCAGCGGGCCCAGGAAGGCTGACTGTGAGTTGGGTCGCAGTGCGCCGGAGCCCGGGGTTCCTCCCACCCCATTTGCTCCACCGGCACTGACACCCAGTGAGTCTTCGTCGGAGTCCAGGGGCTTGTCTTTGTCTGAAGAGAGAAGAGGGTGAGATCTCTCCCATTAAGCTGCTAAACATTAGTTCTGTTGTTTAGTCTGTTCTGACCAAAGTATGCAATGAAACTCATTCATCCTCCTTTTTAAAGCGTTTGCGTCGATAACTCATATTCGTTCAGTGTAAGCATGAGACAACAAACATTTTCAGTGTTTTCTTTCAAATATGACTCGAACTACAAAACCCTGAAGTTCTCATCCACATATTTATGTAGTTTAACTGCAGTCCTTTGGTGGAATCTATACCACCAAAACACTATATATATTAGACCCCTAAAATCCTAACTTTGGCATGTGCTATTTTGCCCATGCAACTGTTGTCTTACAGATATGAACAAGGTTTCCTTTGGTGTTGTTCCCATGACGACCCAGCAATGGCAATAGAGCTCAGGAGCCCTCTGCATCACATCTACACTGGATACCCCTAAGCATCATTTTTCACTAGCGGGGCTGTGAAGTGGCATAACCTAATGTAAGCAAACAAGAATCTGGGAAACTACTGCAGATGTCCAGGCCACAGCTTCTATTTCCATTTGCCAGTCATTGTTTATGAATGCAGATGAATCTTTTGAAAATCACTGAATCATCATCATTCATTGGTTATTCAATGCAGTTCAGTAATTACCAGCCTTCTTTTGTTCGCCACGTAGACATTTTTAAATGCATACAACCAAAGCCTGCCCAAATGTGTCTGGTCAATGGGACTACAAAAAGTCTTCAAACAAAACCCAGGAAACTTCCCAGAACACAAAACATGATCGAGGTTAACCTCCTGCCAGCCACTGTATCACTGACAAACCACTGACAGGTAGGGTTAGGCTGTACTTCAGCTGCGTGTTTTTAAAGCCTAATTTCAGAAACTAAACAACACTATCTTCCATGCATTTTAAACTTCTTTTATATGATTTTCATCTGACAGGTGAAAGAGGTAAAAACAAATCCATATAGAGGGAGGTTGCGAGTCTGAACTTAACCCTAACCAAGTGATCGAATGGATGTTAAGAGGTTAATCAAACACGAGTGACGCCAAAAATAAACAGCAGCAAAAGTAAACAGAAAACCAACCAAAACAGTGCAAAATGCAAAACTCCCTAAAGGGACACCACCCACCGTTTCCTGATTTAGAGACTTTTTATTTATTTACCACCGTCACCCTCCAGTCTCTCTCTACCATCATTGGTATCATCCAGTTCAGAGGAACAATGGCACGTGCTCCAGCTGGCAGCTTCTGAGGAAACATTAGAATGGCTTCTTTAAGATAAGAATCGCTTATCCTGAACTGAACACTGCATCCTAAACAGTTTAACATGGATGCAGGTAGCATTAAGGGGTGTCCACACAGGAAGAGACTAGCAGGGATGTATCACTGAATGTCAATGTCTGGGAGCGAAAGATACGTTGATGTGACTGGCTGAAAAACACATGATAGCGTCACCTACACCACCGGAGCCTGAAACGCCCACTGGTGACCTGCCGTCAGCGCCAAAGCAATGGCTTCATGCTTATTTCAAAAGAATACTTTGAGAATTTGAAGTAATATCTGATCGACATACAGCCTGAGGTTGGTTTCTTGACGTGGCTTTCGCTTCACAAAGCATGAAAATAATTTTAAAAAGAGAAGCCACACAAGCCAACAAAGGTTTGTGCCACTGCCTGGCACATGTGTCCTTATCACCCTGTAAAGCACTTAGCCACAATCATTAAAAGGCACCTATAAATAAATTGAGCGACCTTGCACTCTGACCTCATCGTGAGAGTCCGATGGAAAGATAGATATGTGCTTCAGCCATCAATAAACCATCACCAGAAAAAAAAAGAGGGATTGTTAAAAGAAAAGGAAATAAAGTGAAGCACTGCATGGAAATATAGACAATGATAGCTTTGTACTCTGGTCCTTTGGTTATATTGATCTTAAGGATTATATTGCCAAAAGCTCATATTGAAAACGCTGAAGAATAAAAGCCCCATAAAACAGTACTAAAAGAGCATATTTAACAGGGCTGGAATGACACACACAGAGTGTGAGTCGTGAAGAAAAGAGAGAGGCTGGGGAGAGTATCGGTGAGGCTGGAAACTTATATTTAAAGGGATCAAAGTATATAAAGACATGAGAGATTACAGCGGGAAAACAGCAGTGGATGGACAGATAGGTACTCAGAAGGTGGGAGGAGTAGAAAATAATCTGTCTCTGGCAGTAGCTTAATCATCTGGCTGCCAGTGTAGTAAGTTTAGCTACAACCACAGCACAAAACTCACAACCTTCACTTTGTGAAGACTGCTTGGCTCTGTGCTAGCAGTTTAAGACGTTTAAGATGCTTCTAAGCTCATGTTAATGATTTTAAAATAAAAAGAGCAACAACAAAAAAAGAGGCGAACGAGATGCAAATTAAATTTGAGAAGAAGAAGACAAATAAATAAATAAGTGCAGTATCCCAGAAACAAGGGCAGTAGCACTCAGGTGTAACATTTGCAGCCTGATGTATGGCCATTCCTTACGTTTGGTGGTGCAATCACCATAGCAACAACAACCAATCACTTACAAGGCAACACAAGGTTGTCATCGGCCTGCCTGTTGTGAAATTTGCTCGTAGAGCGCAGGCTGATTATTCACCACAATGATCAATTTCTCCAATGTTTTCATTCCAAACTGCAAAAGCAGCCACCTCACTCTCGGTATATTTACTTGACCTGATTTGACCGGTCTCTGTGTTAGCCCTGTGATAGTCTGGTGACTTGTCCACAGTGTACCCTGCCTCACGCCCTGTGACAGTTGGGATAGGCTGCAGGCCAGCACAACCCTGAAGTGGATAAGCGGTTGAGAAAATTAGATGGATGGATGGATGATGCGATTGGTAGCAGTGGTGTTGGTAATTGCAAAGTTGAACTTTTCTCAACTTTTCAGGGCGACCAAAGTGAAGAAAAGGACTCACAATTCTATTTGGCAGTGCATAATGTCATTCAAAATAAATGAGAATCCGGCCTAACTGCCTCCAGGTCACTTAAAGTGACCTTAAATACATCCAGGAAGAACAGCTCCTTTAGAGTTAGTTGATTTTGCGACTGATCCAAGGCCGAGGGAGAAGCAAATTGGAACGTCCTTTTTCCAAATCTAATCCACGCTTCGGGGACAGACAAAAGAAAAAAAAGTCTTGGGATCAAAGTCAATTACTTCTTATACTTTTTTGACAGATGTAGGTCAGTAAGTGAGATGAGAGCAGGCCGAGAGCTTCCTAATAAGAAATACAAGTGGTTGAGTCTATCAAAGGACAAAGCAGTCACTCCAACCTGAGCATACAACCTGCAATGATGCATAAGCTTTAAGGTTTGCAGTGACTATCAGTGCTTCATGACAGACAGTATCTAGCACATGTAAGCATTACAAAGACACAGAAAGGTGGTAGCAGCACACCTTTTTCTCGCGTTAAAATAAACATGGTGTACTCTCAAGTATATACTCAGTTCAGTTGAGTCAAACTAGCCGGAGTGTCGAGCGGGCACTTCTAGAAGAGATCACAGGAGCTTAAGTGAAGTAACTCAAGTGCAAAGGAAAATGAAAAGATAATCTAAAAGTAACAGAGGGCAAAGTCATTAAAAGACATGGGGAAATCCCTTTTCTGCAAAGCAGCGTGAGAAGGAACCGGAGGGCGAATGGATGGGAGGAATAAGTGGAAGTGACACAGCTTAATCAAAGTGACACTTTGAACTCAAGTGGACAAGTCATTAAAATCTGACAGACTGCGAACTGACCCGCAGCACAGCAGAGAGGAGAGGAAACGTGGCAGTGGAGGCTTGGAAGAAGAGATGATCCATGCAAATATGAGCGAGATGTGCAAAAAAAAAAAAAAAAAGAGGGGGGGGG
>VVHJ01006869.1:54343-69740 GCA_015107715.1 Tylochromis polylepis
TGTTAAATAAATGTGTTTTAATTGAGGTTTGACTTAATTTACTGGTACTTAGCGGAACAGAATCAATGCAAATCGCTGCCTCACAAGCCAAAAAGTGTGTGTATGCATGTGACAGCAGCTGACTGGGAGTTATAATATCCCCACAGCAAGAGAGTGGAAGGAGACGCAGGCTGGTTAATATTTGTTGTGGCAGCTGGAGGATGGGAAATAATTCAATCCCACTCAGTAACCTTTATTTAAACAAACCAAACGACTGCTGCTTCTGCTGCTTTGGCTGGATTTTTGATGGCATCCACTCCAGATTGTGTTTCTTTTTTTACACCCTCTTCTTCCCTCCTCCTCTTCCTCCTCCTCCTCTTCTCGATCATTTCACTTCACCACCACCAAATGCAAAAGGGAAGCGTTTAATATAAAAATGCAGCAGGCCAGAAGGAGGAAGGCTCGCAAAGAAAACAATGTCCATGTGAGTGTGTGTTGGATAAGCAGGGCCTCCTCTGTTTTTTACAATCACACCTACCCACTCAGTCACATGTACACACACACACGTTCACACACTCATGAATAATCCCTGTGATATTTCTGCAAAGAATATAAGCTACTGTTTATTGTTTGTTTTTCAAATCAGAGCTGCAGCCCGTTATTTCTTTCAATATCTCTTAATTATCTTCTTCTTCCTTTTTTTTTTAATCCTCATGACAGCAGCTGGTAATATGTCCAAAACCCTAATATAATCAGCTTAAAATCAAGCAGCCATTTTCCCACATATAAAAAGGTGGGGAACAAAGACAAAATCTGGCTTTTCAGTTGAGTAAAAGCATTGACAACATGGCCCAATAAGTCCTTAATCACAAATTAACGGATACATTTTGCAAATGTGTGCAAAAAGCTTTGTAAATAAAGTTTTTATTATCTTTACTCTCCTTTATTGCACTTAATGTGGACATTTCCTACATTAAAATGCATCACACAGACATAATACAGGCCTATACTGCGCTTACAATACACTTAAATGTGCCTCTGTGTGGCTGAGGTATTTCCTTAGTGGCCCTTTAAGAAGTTTGTTCCTGTTGGATCCCTTACTCACACGCGCGCAAAAGTGTACACGTGCGCACACTCACCTTTCATCTCGCAACAGTCCTTGGGGCCTCTCTGGTCTGCCTTGATTGGCACCTGAAGCAGGGACTTCAGGTTGGTCATAGAGGTCAGGTGTCCACCTTGGGGGCCACTTCCAGCCGGGTTGCTGGCCCCAAACTGGGGGCTGGTGGCCCCGGCAGGGAGATCCGGCGGTAGGAGCTGGGTGAGAGGCCTTGACATAACTTCTCGGGGGGAATAAGAGGAGGAGGAGGAGGAGGAAGGGGGGAGGTGAGGGGAGGAGGAAGTGGAGAGGGGCAACCTGCAAGAGACCGTAAAACCAAAATAATCCACTTAGTGATGCTAATTGACGGGCGCGCCGTCAAAAGGTGCGCGGACAGGTGACGCGTGTGCGCTCAGGGTGTCCACCTGATAGTCGCCAGTCCCATGCAAGAAAATGTGCGAAAGAGAAAAAAAAAGAAAGGAAACAAAAAAGAAAAAAAAGAGGGAGGATTTATCTCCAAAATGGCACCATGTTGACCGAGTCTAATTCATCCTCCAGGAGTAGCTGTCAGTCGGTTAGTTGGTCGGTCGATCGCTCGGTGAGTCCGGAGGGAGCTATAAACAATATTAAGAGAGCAGAAATAAAGGCAGTAGAAACAGCGGAGTAGAGTCGAGTAGCGGCGCTGGGAAGTCTCCAAGACAGAAAAGAGCGAAGAACAAAAAGAAGGGCGAAAAAATGACAAGATGACGGAAATAAAGAGATCCCCCGGAAAAAATAATAATATCCAGTAGTATGAGAGACGGATAGATGGGGCTGATGGCTCTTATTTTCCTCTCTCTCCCTCTCTCTCCCTCTCTGCCAGTCAGCTGGAACCAACACGGGCCGCTCGTGTGACGTCACCGCTCACGGGGAAAGGCGCTTGGGGGCGTGGATCGTTTGCATACAGCGGCCACGCCTACACAGACCAATTAACCACGCCCCTCCGTCCCTTGTACTCAGAGGTTCGGCGCTGCATTCATGACTCTTTAAAAGTTGGTAAATGTGAACCTCAAATTATTTTGCTCCCTCTACTTTGTCTTTTCAGGGAAATTGAACAAAATGTTTAATCTCAGGACAAAAAGAAAAAAGTCCTGTACTCGATGTTGACATCTCCATGGACAATAGAGGTCCTTCTGGTCGTCCACAAACCAAAAACTATTGACTACGGACTGCAGTCAAATAATTACATGAATGTCTATGGCTGACAGTTGTATTGTAAATGTTGTAAAAGAAAATATAAGCAAAAATTATATTTATTTAATAAAAGAATAAGAAAATAATCCAATAAAAATATGAAACAGTTATAAATGCAAAATTACAAAAACAAATTACACGTAAACTAAAACGCTACCGCTTCCCGTGAATGCAACACACATTGACATTAAAACGTGACGCCTCCATGAAGTTTCAGCCAATAGCGGCCGCATGAGTTGATTCCTGGATGGCCCGTGAACACGCCTCGCCCCGCCCCTCTTCTCTCACGCTGTCACTTAAACAGTGAAGGCAGAGCCCGCCGCGCGTGTGTGTGTGTCTGTGTACTGAAATGAGATGCAGCTCCTGAAACGTCAGGATGTTTACCTTTTCCTCCTCTTCCTTATCTGAGCAATAACGGAAAACACGATTACTTTTACCCCGAGTTCAAACGCGAACAAACACGGTGTCACAAACAGTCCTGCCATTTACTCCACACTAAATACATGTACACGCTATTCTTTTTAGCAGGACTTAAAGAAAGGGCCGCCCTATTATCCTGGCAGTACACCGAAAACATTAATGTATAACTGTTTCCTTAAATGGTGTGAGCGTGTTTTTAACTCCGCGAGGCTTAAAAATAATAACATAAACGTGATTAAATTGTCTCAAATCTGATAAAAACCAGCCGAGGACCAGCGCCTCGTCTGTTTTCTCCCTGTTGGATGTCCCTATCTGACTCTCGCGCTCTCGACAGCAAGCACATGGACCCGGCACGCGCCGACTGTTGCCTACCGGCGACTGTGCAGCGCTGCGATTGGCTGAATCTAGGTCACTCGCTGCGGCTCTCAGCGCTCTATTGGCTAAAAATAGGTCACAGTCTCCGCCCACAGATTTCCCCATGCCATGGCCGCGTGAGAGCACGGTCGGAGGGAAGGGGCGGGGGGTGTTTATGTTTCACTTCTGAACGATCCATTAAAGATCATATTTACCTTTTCATCGTAAATGTTCCGAAGGCACAGCCAAACTAAAGCAAAGTAAACAAAGAATACAGCAAGGACTTCATAAAACAAAGACAACGTTAATAAAATTGATAAACAGCAAATAAACAATAAATGATCCAAAAGTTATGTATTTTGCTTACATTTTAAAAGCTTTTTTTTTTTTTGCATTTCAGTGTATTTTTATGTCTATATGATGCAGTTTCATTTATGCCAGTGGTTACCTGTCAGATTAAAACAACAACAGAAAAAACAGGGGCTCTCAGTCCTGATACTTAAAGGTAATTTTGCTGATTATCAATTGCTAATATTTCCTTTGTTATATTTTGAGTTTTTTGTCTTGTATTCTCTTTAGTTACATGTTTGAACCCTTTTCCTATATTACCACACAGAGAAAGTATCTTGGTCTACATCAGTGGATTTCATACCATAGATCATCTGGCTCCATCTCACCTCACCCCTATAGTTCTCCTGCGTCACACCAGCCCTCTGCATGTCCTCCTTCACTAGATCCATGAACCTCCTCTGTGGTCTTCCTCTTTTCCTCCTGCCTCGCTGCTCTATGTTCAGCATCCTTGTCGTCCAGTATATCCACTATCCCCTCCTCTGCACATGTCCGAACCATCTCAGGCTTACTTCACCAACTTTCTCTCCAAACCTCTAAACCTAACTTGTCCCTCTGATGCTCTAATTTCTAATCCTGACCATCCTGGTCACTCCCAATGAACACCTTAAAATACCACCTCCAGCTTGGCTTCCTGTCTTTGGTGTGAAAAAAAAAAAGATCATCTTCTTTATGTATCCAGGTAAAAGTCACTCCACCAGACCCGTGACAATTTAAAAAATTCACGTGTGATTTTGGCCTTTAAAAAAGAACCCAAGTGTTGGCAATCAGTGAACACCCATCAAAAACTACATAAAAGCAGGCAATAATAATACTATTATTGCTATTAAAGAGCTCTTTTTGATGTGAAACATATCTCAAAGTACTGGCCATGTTTTCTCACTGTGTAGTTTATTTTTGTCTTCCAAAACAAGGTCATTTCTGTTTAAATGTTAGCCATGCGCTATCATGGCAAACCAAACTAGCAGCAGTCATTATTACAACATCCTGTAAATGAACAAAAGAAGCAGCTGGTATAAAACGTGACTTCTGCTGCTGTCATTCGTGGTTCCTGGAAGCTCCTACACATCTTATGTTATGATGACATAGTGATGTTACACATACATGACAGGAATGTGTGAATAGTAAGAAGCCAAAATAATCCGCCTCACGCACACACACACACACACACACAGACAGGCACAGAGCAGCTGAGTGCATGCACGCTGGCACGCATCAGCGAAAAGTGTGAAACAACAGCTTGACTCCACTAATGTGTGATCTGAGTTTCATGAGGCGTTTCGAATCGAAATTATTTTCCCCTCGTCCTTTCCTCCAACACTTGGGACTAAGCCATGTTTTAAAGGCAATTTAAATGCCGCCATCTAGTGACTGGTTGTTGGTAATGCAACTGGTGGTTGGTTGGTTGTTTTTTTTAAGGGTTTACACCCAATAATTCATTCTAACTTTTTGTGCAGTGCAGAGAATGCAGAGAATTTGAGAGCAGGAGGATCAGCTGATCAGCAGAGCACACCTGTCTGCACGCTTCGGGTGTACAAGGCTGGCTTTGTCGCAGCTGCATCTGATTCGGGCGCTCAGGTTGTTTTCTGAGTGTTTTCTCACAGGCAGCATGAGAGAGACCGCTTCATGGTTCCTGCAGGAAGAAAGTGTGGATAAAAATATCCTCAATCCACTGATTGTATAAAACAAGCTTTGAGGGGATGGAAGTTTTTTATTTTTTGTGGCTGGACCTTGACAACTGTGACATATTTACTGCTGGAAAAACAAACAATAGCATGTTTTAAGTTGTGGAATTTTACTCTAAAAGTCTTTAGTTTTACTGCATTTAGAAATTTACCAGTATTTACAGAAGAAAGTTATTTTAGCTATATTCACTTTCAGTTATGTAATTTCACTATTGCACATATGAAGTGTAATTTAAGATTTTTTAGTTGTTTATTTCTGTGGATATTTCAATAATATCAGTGCTATATCACTTAATCACATGGCAACATTATTTCAAATGACCCCTTGTTGCAACCAAGGTATGCAGAAGAGCATCATTGAATGCACACAACCTCAAACCTTGCTTGGCTACAGCAGCAGAAGAGCACACCAGGAGCCTCTCCTGTCAGGTAGGAACACACACACACACACACACACACACACACACACACACACAAAGAAGGTTGCCTGGTCTGATGAGTCTGTTTTGCTGTAACATTTAGATAGTGGGGTAAAATTTGGTGTAAAATGAACTCATGGATCTATCCTACTTTGGATCAATAGTTCAGGCTGCTGCTGGTGGTGTAATGGCATGGGGGATGTTTCCTTGGCACACTTTAGGCTCCTTAGTATCAACCGAGCATTGTTTAAACGTCACAGCCTAGCCAAGTATCATTCCTGACCATGTCCGTCCCTTTATGACCACAGTGTGTCCAGCTTCAGATGGCTGCTTCCAGCAGGGTAAAATGCCATACCGCAAAGCTTAAATGCTCCGTTTCTGGAACAACCAAAACGGCCTCCACAGTTACTGGATCTCAATCCAGCAGTACCTTTGGGATGTAGTGGAACAGCAAATTCTCATTGTGGATGCGCAGCTGACAAATCTGCAGCAGCTGTGCGATTCTATCACGTTACTGTGGACAAAATCTTTTGAATGTTTCCTTGAAGAATCTATGCCATGAAGAATTAAGGCAGTTCAGAAGGAAAAACAAGGGTCCAACCCAGTACAGTCACAGTGCAACTAATGAAGTGGCTGCAGAGCGTATGTTTTCAGTTGTGACTAATTAAATCACCAGCAGTTGTTTCTCCCAGACCATGACAATGAATGCCCTTTTTGATTTAATGTCTCATGTAAGTAACCGTTTCCTCAACGCTATTTAAATTATTTACATTTCTCAAACATTCCCAAATGCTTTCCTGGATTCAATTGCAGGTAAAATTGTGTTTAAAGATTTTTAAAGTCCAGTTTCATCAGTACAATGTTGTCATGTAAGGGAGATCAGTTACGCATGTAAAATGATGCACTTTCCTTCATGCTCATCACCCTTTCCCCCCCATTTACTATCAAATTGACCAAGATTTCAGGAACATTTAAAAGAAACATCCTCTAACATGTTACTCAACTAAAAGAGAGGAGTATATGAAACAGAAGATTTAAGACAATCAATGTTTCAGATTTTTTTTTTTTTTTTATTCGATTTGAGGGTTTTCAACAACTCACTTTTAGGCAATGAAAAGGATAGTAATTTAGTAATAATATTACATGTTTTAGTTTTACAGGTAAAAGAAAACACATCTGGACAGGACCTAAGTAATGAACTATGTGTACACGCTTCTGTTACAAAAATGGGGCATCAAGTGTGGCAATGAGGGAGTAGGTAAAAGGGGGCTCAAGGAGGAGGGGGGAGGATATCACATCGATACATATACTCATCCCGCTGTTTTACAAAGACAGTCCCTGACTCGTTCCCTCCCACCCAAACATTAGCAACAATGATAAAAGAAACGATACTCGGTGTAAAAAAACAGCAAATAATCAATATATAATAAAATATAATACGAATTGTACAGTACACTCCGGTTATTTCTCTTCTTCCTTTTCAAATCCTGAACACATTAACAGCTCCTGTTCTCTCTCTCTATTCACGCTTCTTCAAAAACATAAAGTAGTGTACATTAAAAACAAGATCAACACTTTGTTTGTCCTAACAGGCTCCCTTCAGTTGCTTTAGACAAACAAACCCTTTATTGTCCTAAGAAGCTCATTACAAATGACTAAATAGTGTCACATCAGGATTTCTTTTTTCCATTAAAGATAAATTTATCTTGAGGGCAAATTTCATCTCAGTACAAAAAGAGTGTTTCTCCACGGGGGGGGGGGCAACAAATAAACACAGACCAAGAGACGGAGACGCTACCGTTTACCTGTGAATAATGTGAACGCAAACTAGAAATAAAAATAGAGATGCACCGATGTTTGGAGGGATATCAGTACACAAGAAGGCATTTACTGTTATTTGTGTGTCGTGTTGCGTTACTCTTGTGCTGGCTGAGTGTTCAAAAATAGTGTGATGAAGAACTGAAGACTTTAAAGGTACTTGATGCAAATCCTTGTTGGAAAAACAATTTGAAACTTTCCAAAATTGAATAAATTAAAAAAAAAAAGTGATTTTATATCTAAAACATGTGTGTGCCTTTTTAAAAAGACATAAACTGAAGATGAACTACGCCAGGGCTGTACTTTCCTCTAATGCCACGAGATGGTGCAGTGAGTCCGTGTAACCTGGCAACTCCTTACAAACATCCACCCATCCCTCCACTTGAGAAAATAATAAAAGTTAACAACTGAAAACACCAACTGATAAAACTGTGCCCCCTGGTGGTGAAACTTAGTCAAACCTGGAAGAACATATTTACAGAGTTTTTTTGTTTTTAAATCAACTTTTGTTTAATAGTTGAGCTGTGTAATAAATAAAAATGAACACAAAAATATATAGGTATAAATCTGCATTTCTTTTGGTCAAATTGTTTAATATCGGTGCATCCCTACTACTGGAGATACAGCCCCCCTCTACAAAAGGCATCCAATCCACATTTATGCCCAAACACTGCTGACCGGGGATTTAAAACAAAAAACAGAAACATGATGGACAGGAAGCTGAACCTGTTTTTAATAACAGATGCTACTAAAGTCATGTGGTCTTGAGTTCCTTCACCTTTGGGGGAGAGGAAACCCGGTCTTTAAGTCTGACGTCATTAGTCGTGTCTGGGCCCAAACTCCACTGCAGGTCTCTAAGTCAAACGAACACTGTAGTCAGATCATAAGGTTTTAAAAAAACTGAGTTTTAAAATGAACAGTGGTAATAAAAACTGAGAGAAGCCGACAGTGATCACTGACTTTTTTTAGGGGCTTGTTTAAATTAAACAGAACAAGATACAAAGCATTAAAACATGTTAAAAACACAACAGTCTTAATAAATGCAGAGCAGTTTGGACCCGGAAGCAGGGTTCATACGACATCACTTAACAACCGGATACAGGCGTGAGTCTTTGTACTGATTCAGTAGGTAATATCAAAGTACTTTCTATAATACAAGCATCAAACTTGAGGTCCTACACAAGTTTATTAGCTCTGTATTAAGCCTGTCAATCTGCCCTGTCCAATCAAAATTGACACTAATTGGCTTTTTAACACATCTTGAGTGTTAAAATGTGATACCAAGAGATCCTGACCAAGCATCACTATGTGATTAAGACACGAGAGGACCTTTCAGCTAAATGTTAACCTGAGCATGCTCTAAGCACATGAGACATCATCTATCATTTTTGAGGACTTGGCACTGGATCTCTCTTTTGTTGTTTTGCACTTCGTAAACATTAAAAACACTTCTCAAGCACAGATAAGAGCATTTATATTAGGTGTATATTCAGTAGTCTACAAACAGCAGCACTTACTATAGAGCTTAAAAAAATAACAACTAAAATCTAAATTGCAAGCCACAGAAATTACAATGAAAATGTGTTTTAATGAGTCATTCTTTGCAGAAGTTACCTCAGTATTGTTTCCTAACCACCAGAAGTAAGTGACTGTGCGTGAGTGGCTGGGTAAGACCACTGCTGTGATGTTCACTTCCTTGTTTCTTATGACCACAAAGGGAGCAAGAAGTTGCACATGCTCCACTGGACCTAAGAAAGAAACACGACAGACGAGTTGATATTGTACAGGGATTCAGTTAATGAGGCAGACTTGAGATCGTGCTTCTCACTCAAATACAAAAAGGCCAGTTGGCGGTACATGGGGTGTGAAGCTTGTTTAGTGCACTCGGGTTTCCTCCCACAGTTCAAAGATCTGCACCTGAGGTGAATACATACTCAAATGGTCTGCGTATGTCTCTGTTTCCCAGTCTACTGTTTCTCTACATGTCTAGTGCAGTACTCTGGGCAGAATAAGTGGGTTAAGAAAAATGGATGAATGCAAACATTGTGAAAACAAATATCATATAAACTCATAGTGAGGAACTCTCAAGGTGTAGCCAAGTGTCCATTACTACGACATGATGGATGAAAATGCTTTCAAAATTCTAAAATGTAACACTCTTCTTCTGTGACCATGTTGATGCAACTTAATCCAACATAACTGAGAAAGTTTATCTTTATGAGCACAATTAAACAGTCGGGGACTTTTTTTAAACGAGATAAAAGGGACTGTAAAAATAAATTATTTTTCAATGTAACAATCAAATGATGTAACAGCTTCCAAATAATACAAAATTGCCCCCCCGCAGTTTATTGCCTAATTCTATACTGCAATAACTACAAAGCATGTCAGACAGACCTTTCCAATTAGGCTGTGTGAGTCTGCTGGCAGGTGTAATGAGACTGCCTAATAGGTAAGACATATATGGCAGCCTGTTATAACGATGCGCATGCTGTGATGACGGAAGATGAAACACTGTATGTTTGTGTGATCTTGTTCTCATTCATATTCATCTTGATTTTTTTAACCACTGAGTTGTGACAGTACATTTCTTAATAATAACTATGTCAGTAAGTTGGGTGCATGTTTGCTTTAAATTATTCCACTCTTGTATATTGGAGAGAAAATAAGCAGCAAATGGAAGAGTTTTCTTTCTGCCTGCTGTGCTGTGTTTTTAAACAGTTGACAGAAGTAATTGGTTTCTCTGTGGCAAAACAAGGTTTTTAAATAGAGTTTGCATTTCTGCACATTATGGTTTGATAAACTGATAACTTGAATTAAACAGTTCTTTTTTTTTGTTCTTCATTATCTCCACACCACAAAATCCACTTTATGCACTTATAATCCCCCTAACAGATAATTCAGTTTTATTTATGTAGAACAACAACAGACATCTCAAGGCACTTTATATTGTAAGCTAAGGACCACACAGCATTCATGTACACTGATTGTGTTCACTTTAAATTATTATAGTGAAGGTCATGGAAAACTAAGGTTAAAAATGAAAAAAAGAAAAAAAAGAACAAAGTGCTTCAGTTTAGTTTTCTTTATTTAGCTGTTATGATCCAATTTCTTGTCAGTCTGGTCCACCGGGGTCTATTCCCGAAAGCAGGTTAAACTAACTTTGAGGCTAATGCCGCCATAGTGGGGAACGTGTTGGTCATTGCTCATGTGAGCTATGACATCAACACAGTAAACATTTATACTAACGCTTTAAGGAAGGCTTGGCTCACTGCAGTCGTCT
This sequence comes from Tylochromis polylepis, assembly GCA_015107715.1. Lineage (NCBI taxonomy): Eukaryota > Metazoa > Chordata > Actinopteri > Cichliformes > Cichlidae > Tylochromis > Tylochromis polylepis. The sequence goes on from VVHJ01006869.1 coordinate 64,979, forward strand.
TCTAAATGATAGCGACTCAGTAAAGATCACCATCTTAGTGTTGCAATAGGAAGAAGCGACCCCGGTAACAAAATGATTGCTGAGGTTTCTCTGCACAATGTCTCATGTTTTCCAGCTGTTCCAGTTATCTTCTCCTGTGTAATGTCTGTCCTCCTGCACTGATATAGCACTGAAAAGCCTGCACATCTGAACCTGGCTGAGTATGCCAAATTGCCAAGACTGGGAGGTGCGTGACAAACTGGAACCTCACCATAGTGGACCAGGTGCTAACACTTGTGATGTAATTTTTTCCGCTTGCTGCCGTTTGCAAGAATAAAAATGGAAATTGCCTGTAAAAAGCATAATGGGCAGAGTTGTCAAAAGTTCAGACCCATGCTTTGTGACATTTCTTAATTAGCTTAAAACTTAAGAAAGATCTGTGGAGTGATCTGGAGGAGGATATAACAAATTTAAGCTGTAGCTACACACATTGCCTACTTCCATCAAGCTACGTGATTATTAAGAGACACAACTGACATGTTTACTTGGATAGTTTGGACAAAAAATCTTTTTTTCCTGCATTTTAAATTTCCGACCAATTGTCACAGTGTGCAGTGGTCAGAGTTCAACAAAACTGCAGCTGAGCCAGAAAAATTCATGTGTGTAAATATAAACCCTGGTATTTATTTAAAACAAACAAACAAACAACAACAACAAAAAAACAGGAGTGGACATCTCCTGTTTTTTTGTTAAATAAGTTAACACTATTTTTTTTCAGTGTTTATTTTTTTTTTTCCATGTTAGTACTCATTCAGAATTTTCCCTGAAGGACTAAGCTGTACTCCCAGTGTCTAATGTCGTCAATTCTGAGATATTCATTCTGGTGTAACGTGATAGGAGCAAACTTCAGGTGACAGCTACTGTCTGTGAAATTATAGATAAAACATATAGTTGGCAAACAGATAGTTTACCCATTTTTTGCACATATGTAACATTATTGTTTGACACCAAGCCGAACCACTTCACTCTTTTACTAGTGCTGACAAGCAAAAAACTCCCCAAAATGTTGACACCATCATGAATTTTTTGACATAATACCTCCTGGGTAATACTGCAAACCTCCCCACTAAGAACCTAATAGGACCTGACAGGGGTCTGGGATGCTTTACACTAATCGTAGAGATGAAGTTTCCTGCCATGGACAAATGTAATACACAATTTTTATGGAAAAACTCCAACGAAAGGTTCATGTAGTGCTCATCTCTCCGAGGCTTCTATTAGTGCTCATCCTCTTTAAGCAGAACTAATCTTTATCCCCAACTTCAGATGCTGTGTGTGTGTGTGTGTGTGTGTGTGTGCGTGCGTGCGTGCGTGCGTGTGCGCGCGTATTGTATCTTTGTATGAATGAGAGAAGGTGAGAGAGTCGTTTGGTGTTAAATATGCTCAGCTGAGAAATCATTGTAGTAGTTTTTGGCATTTCTCCCTGAAAGCATCACCTACACTGTGAAATAAATCCAGCTGAAATTATTCCTGTCAGAAATATATAAATACAGAGCAGGCTGGCTGACACATCAGGATTGCAAAAGGTTAAATTAAAATTGACTGAAAAAAAATCTGCAAAAATAACTACCAAGACAGAGAGACAATTCAACACTTACAGAAAGCAGCTTGAATAATTTCCATGGAAAGTTAAAATGATACACTGTTTTGTTGCTGTCTGAACAGAGCTAGAAGGCATGACGATCCAGTAATTTGTTATTTGTGCTGCTGTGTAAAACCTGCTCCACTTTAAAAATAATCCATTGTTGTGATGTTGTATCCTCAGATAACTGCCTATTAGCTGCAGTGGCCTTAAAGGCCCACTTCTCAGTTTGTTTCTCCCCACAGTAAACCCTTGCATAAGCAGGTTTACTATGACCTTTTTCCCAAAAGTTGTTTATCACAGCTGCTGTATTACATAAGCCTGTATAGGTCAGTACAGTTCACTTCAAATGAGTTTAGCATGGATCAACAGTGTGGTTGCCATTCAGGTGAACATATTTTACCACCTGGAGCTAGGTACCATGAAATATACATCCGAAAAAAAAAACATTTTACTGCTGATGAAAAAAAATGTATTAAATGACTTTCTTTCATTTAATGTTTTTTATTGCTGATGACCAAAAGGATTGCATCTGACCATCCATCCAACTGCTTTCTTTCATTTATTTGAAGATGGGTAGCAGTGGGTCAGACTTTCTACAAAAATCACTTCTATCCCTGAAGGCCTCTCTTCCATTCCCAATATAAACGGTGAGCAACACAACTACTTCTTCTTGCTGCTCACCACTGCAGATCATCTTCCTCCATCTCACCCTAGCCCAGCATCCTCCTCTGTCATACAAACCCTCTGATGTCCTCCTTTACTACATCCCTGAATCTTCTCTGTGGTTTTCCTCTATTCCTCCTGCCTGGCAGCTCCAAATTGAACATTTTGTCCATTATACCCACTATCCCTCCTCTGCACATGTCCAAGCCATCTCAGCCATGCCTCTCTAACTTTGTCTCCAAACTGCTCAACCCCCTGATATACTCATTTCTAACACTGGAAATCTTAACACCTCCAGCTCAGCCTCCTGTGTTTTCCCAGTGCTAGCGTCTCTAAACCATACATCATGGCAGGTCGCATTATCATCAGGTAAACCTTCCCTTTCACGCTTGCTGATATCCTTCTATCACAAATCATGCTTGACACTTGTCTCCACCCTGCCTGCACTCTCTTCTTCACCTCTCTTGAGCACTGTCTGTTGCTTTCGATGGTAGAGCCCAGGTAAAACACTGTTACAGTTGTCTCCCTATCATTCTCACACAAGTACATTCTCACATGTCACGTTGAGATGACTGTTGTTGTTATTTGGCATTATATAAATAAAACTGAATTGAATTGAAAATCAAACTGAATTATTCTGTCTTGCTTCTATAGCCTTTGATTCCTCTTTTCTCCAGAGCATACCTCCACCTCTCCAGGCTGTCTTCTATCAGCTCCCTACTCTCACTACAGATCACAATGTCTTCGGCAAATGTCAGAGTCCACAGAGACTCCTGCCTGACCTCATCTGTCAGCCTCTCCATCCCCACTGCAAACCAGAAGGGTTCAGAGCAGATCCCCGAAGTAATCTTACCCCCCTCTTTGAACCCATCTGTCAGTCACTGCACACCTCACCACTGTCTCTCTGTTCTCATAGATGTCCTGCAGCCCCCTCACATACTCTACACTTTGCTCCTGACGTACTCATGCAGGACAACAGATCCTCTCTTGGCACCCTATCATATGCTTTCTCTTGATCTGCAAAGACACAGTGAGGCTCCTTCTGACCTTATCCGTTCATCAACACTCTCAAAACAAACATTGCATCTGCAGTGCTCTTTCTCAGCAGGAAGTCATATTGCTGCTTAAAAAATCATCACCACTCTTCTTAACCTAGCTTCAACAACTCTTTCCTATATCTTCACAGTATGCCTCTGTTATACCTCTCTAGTCCTAAAGCATGCTCTTACAATCCAAGATTGTGTTGTGTGACCTCACATTGGCTATGTCATTTTTATAATATGTGATGTAAACATCTAAATCCTGGTGTAACCTTCTTTCAACCTTACTGTTCAGTAAATTTTATTAATTTCAGTTAATACTATTTAAATTTCAATATTGGTGGGTGAAGTCTGAATATTTTATCGTCTTACCTAGCACAAATTTAGTGGGTATATGTGTACATTGTACAAAATCAATAACTTAGCACCTTATACCTCTGTAATAAATATGAGCACTTCTGGGTCAGAACAAAACAGAGCTTTTAAAATGAGATTTTACAGACCATTTATAAAATCTCATTCTGTTTCTATATAAATATAAACATTCTCCGATCTTAACATACTGTATACAGAAAATGTATCATTACCTGATGTTTATTCTATAGTGTCTTATTGTTTAGAAGTCCTAGTGTCATGGACATTTCACACTGCATACATACACATCTGCGTTTACCAGTAATGCTTTGTGGCCTGAAAAGCAAACACAAAGTAATAAAAGTCTACAAACACTCTGCCTCTGGGCACTAACTGCTTTGAGTGCAAACTTAAAGTTGACTCAGATTACGGCATCAACAATTTTGTCTCTTGTGTAGACTGCAATGGTAGAACAAAGAGCGAACAGCAGCAGTCATTTTCTCAGAGGGGTTTTCAGTTGAAAGCAACAGCATGCGTTCTGTTTGTTACAGTGTGGACACTTACATGTGACATGCAGATAGAGTGTTGTGGTGTCATAACCGAGCGTGTTCTCTGCAAACGCTGTGACACGGAATATTCCAGCAGACTTGTAGACGTGTTTGATCCCTTCCTCGGTCCAGCTCAGATTGGAGTATGAAACAGCAGTGCCGTCACCAAAATCCAGTTGGATGTTAGTCCGCAGTGAGTCCCCCTGAAACACAGCACGGCAGCATTTCTTCAAGCTATAGGCAAACACTTACTGAAATGAGTTTTGCAACACATATATTATGTGGCTGCTTTAAAGGGGAAGAGCTGCATTGTAGAGATGAAAAACAGAAGCCATGACAATGTGAGTGATGCAGGCAGACTGAAAGATGGCCAGGAGATAAAATTTTTAACACATGTGAAACATAAATGAATACCCTTTATACAAAAGTCCTCAGCCTCCCTGGGAAAGTCTATGCCAGGGTGCTGGAAAGAAGAGTCCGTCCGTTAGTCGAACCTCAGATACAGGAGGAACAATGCGGTTTTCGTCCTGGCC
>VVHJ01006877.1:8642-19072 GCA_015107715.1 Tylochromis polylepis
AAAGCAGGAAACACAGAGACGTAGACATGACACAAACTTGAAAAACATGAAACCCACAGACAACACAGGACATCCTGACACAGAAGACAAGAACAGATTCACACAAGGGGACATGGATGAAAATCTAAACTAGAATAAAACTCAACTAAAGCCTAACTAATAATACCAACAACACAAGGACTTGACATATAATATAAGAAATCAAAAAATACAAAATAAACTCAAAATGCTGGGTCACACACCCAGCTCCTGATGTTCTGAGCCCACTCACATAAAAGGAGGCATTTGATTGAGTCTTTGCATCTGATTCCACATAAAATGAATCAACTGAGCACCGCCTACTCCAGTCAGAGACATTATCAGAGGAACAAAAAAATAGAGATTATAATATATATATCTATATCCATCTTCTTCCGCTTATCCGGGGCCGGGTCGTGGGGGCAGCAGCCTAAGCAGAGAAGCCCAGACCTCCCTCTCCCCAGCCACCTCCTCCAGCTTGTCCGGGGGAACACCGAGGTGTTCCCAGGCCAGCTGAGAGCTATAATTTCTCCAGTGTGTCCTGGGTCTGCCCCGGGGCCTCCTCCCGGTGGGACATGCCCGGAACACCCCACCCAGGAGGCATCCTGGTCAGATGCCCGAACCACCTCAACTGGCTCGTTTCGATGTGGAGGAGCAGCGGCTCTACTCTGAGCCCCTCCCGGATGGCTGAACTTCTCACCCTATCTCTAAGGGAGACGCCAGCCTTTGAAGGAAGCTGATTTCTGGCGCTTATATCCGCGATCTCGTTCTTTCGGTCACTACCCACAGCTCGTGACCATAGGTGAGGGTGGGGACGTAGATCGACCGGTAAATTAAGAGCATCGCTTTTACACTCAGCTCTCTCTTCACCACGACAGACCGGTACAGCGTCCGCATCACTGCAGCCGCAGCACCAATCCGTCTGTCGATCTCCCGCTCCCTTCTCCTGTCACTCGTGAACAAGACCCCGAGATACTTAAACTCCTCCACTTGAGGTAGGAGCTCATCCCTGGCTGTGTGGGCACTCCACCCTTTTCTGGCTGAGGACCATGGCCTCAGAATTGGAGGTGCTGATTCTTATTCCCACTGCTTCACACTCAGCTGCAAACCGTTCCAGTGCGAGCTGGAGGCCATCAGAGCCACATCATCTGCAAAAAGCAGAGATGAGATTCTGAGACCACCCCAAGTGCAAACCTTCTGCCATTTGGCTACGCCTAGAAATCCTGTCCATAAAAATTATGAACAGAATCTGTGACATAGGGCAGCCCTGGCGGAGCCCATCACCCACCAGAAATAAGTCCGACTTATTGCCGGTTAAACTCTTGCAACGGTTGTATAAGGATTGAATGGCCCGTAGCAATGGGCCAGACACCCACATACTCCCAAAGCAGCCCCCACAGGACACTCTGAGGGACACGGTCGAATGCCTTCTCTAAGTCCACAAAACACATGTAGACTGGTTTGGCAAACTCCCATGCACCCTCAAGTATCCTTGAGAGGATAAAGAGCTGGTCCAGTGTTCCACGGCCAGGACGAAAACCGCATTGTTCCTCCTGTATCCGAGGATCGACTAACAGACGGACTCTCCTTTCCTTTCACCCTGGGATAGACGTTCCCAGGGATGCTGATGAGTGTGATCCCCCTATAGTTGGAGCACACCCTCCGGTCCCCCTTTCTTAAAGATGGGAACTACCACCCCAGTCTACCAGTCCAGAGGTACCGCCCCTGATCTCCACGCAACACTGTAGAGGTGTGTCAACCAAGACAGCCCTACAGCATCCAGAGCCTTCAGGAACTCAGGGCGGACCTCGTCCACCCCGGGGGGCCCTGCCACCAAGGAGTTGTTTAACTGCCTCAGTGACCTAACCCCTGGAGAAAGACGAGTCGCCCCCCTCATCCCCAGACTGCTTCCTCCACGGAAGATGTGCCAGTGGGATTAACGAGGTCCCTGAAGTATTCCTTCCACTGGCTGACAATGTTCTCAGTCAAAGTCAGCAGCGCTCCCCCTGCACTATACACAGTGCAGGTAGAGCACTGCTTTCCCCTCTTGAGTCTCCTGACAGTTTGCCAGAATCTCTTCGAGGCAGTCCGAAAGTCTTTTTCCATGGCCTCTCTGAACTCCTCCCACACCCAAGTTTTTGCTTCAGCCACAGCCTGAGCCATGTTCCATTTGGCCAGTCAGTACCTATCAGCTGCCTCCAAAGTCCCACAGGCTAACCAAGCTTAATATGACTCCTTCCTCAGCTGGATGGCTCCCTTCACCTCTGGTGTCCAACATTTGATTCGGGGGTTACCACCACGACGACAGGCACCAACTACCTTGCGGCCACAGCTCAGTGCAGCGGCTTCGGCAATGGAGGTGCTGAACATGGTCCATTCGGACTCAATGTCCCCAGTCTCCCTCAGAACGCTGTTGAAGCTCTGCCAGAGGCGTGAGTTGAAGATCTCACGGACTGGGGCCTCTGCCAGGCGTTCCCAAGTGCACACTCACTATATGTTTAGGTGCGCCAGGTCTGTCCAGCATCCTCCCCCGCCACCCGATCAAACTCACCACCAGGTGATCAGTTGACAGCTCAGCCCCTCTCTTCACCTGAGTGTCCAGAACATATGGCCGCAGGTCCGGTGATTACAAAATCAATCATTGACCTGTGGCCTAGGGTGTCCTGGTGCCATGTGCACTTATGGACACCCTTATGTTCGTTATGTAACATGGTGTTCATTATGGACAAACTGTGGTTTCCACAGAAGTCCAACAACAACAAAGCACAGCTTGGGTTCAGAGCCGGGAGGCCGTTCCTCCCAATCACGCCCCTCCAGGTCTCACTGCCATTGCTCACATGAGCGTTGAAGTCTCCCAGTAAGACAACAAAATCCCCAGGTGCCCCTCCGTGAATCGCTACCTTAAAGTGGTGGAGGGGTTTGTGTGTCCCCTGGTAGGGTCTCCCATGGCAAATTGGTCCTGGGTGAGGGACCAGACATAGAGCGATTCAAAAGACCCGATGGGTATAAGATCAAGGGAACGGTTTACTGGGCCCCGTCCTGGAGCCACGCCCAGGGAGGGTGCCTGAGGGTGACTGTCTAGTGGCCGGGCACAGCCCAAAATGTAAAATGAATATTTATTTTACAGCTGAGGTCAAGGGCACTGAGCATAAATAAAACATCAATTGTATTAAATGTATTTCTTTGAGCTGAGCGTGCTCGGGACTGCAGTTTGTTTCTAACATGATGGCTGCATATCAGAAACTCTGAAACTTTAAACCTGACACATTTAAACAGTAAGGCTTTGGGTTAAGGTTCAGTTCTGAAATGCTCCCATAGCCTAAGTGAAATTTATTAACTAAATAATGGTGATACATAGCCTACACTTTCTAGTCTGTGCGCTATTAGTGCTATCATTGTAAAGGACTCTGTTCATCTGGAAATTTTGTTTTCAGAGGAAAAAATGTTTCTCATCGAGGTGCTGCTGCAGTCTCAGCTGACTGCAGGCTTCCCCGACCTTGGATAAAGACCAAAACTAACACGACTGACTTGCAATGGGCCAAGAGCTCAGTTTCATGATTGGTTTAGTAAGATATGGCTAAACAGGTTGAATACTGTGACACAGAAGGCCCTGATGCAGACAGCGTTTCACGATGGTGAATGTTTATTTACAAAGTTTCTTGGTACTTTTTGTTTGTGCAACTTTCCAGCTGCCTTCTCCTGCTCAGCACACCACACACAGCATCCTGCTCAGACAGGGGAGGAATGATTAGATGATGGAGATCAGCTTTGTTGGTCAACCTCCCAACAGCACCCTTGGACCCACTGCTCCACCCCTCCTCAGTAGTTGATCCACAAACCACACCCTGTGCCACCTATATAAAACATACATCAGAGAATCTATTTCACACTTAAAAGATGCTGTATATAAAAGACTCTGTGAAAACGTGGCACTTCCAGACAATTTTAAACTGAAACTCTGAATTTTTCCTGTTCTCATCCAGGTGATCAGCATTAGTTACCATGGTGATTTAGCCAGGTAAGAAGAGAGCTAATTTGTGACACAGAAAACTCTGACTTGAACATAAATCACTGACGCACTAACTGTAGCAGACCTCTCTGTTCTCAGGCAGCTCGCTATGCGTTTGCTTCAGCCTTTGAGCCAGCGTGTGGTGTTCAAAGATCTAAGCTCAGCTTCAGTAAAGATTCACCTGCCTCCTGTGTTTGCTTCTGTATGTTTTTTTAATGAAACAACCACCACTAATCCGAGTTTCTCTGCTGCTGAGAGCTGAGTCTGCAGCTACGACTGAGCAGTTTTCAACCGTTTTAAGTTGAAGTGTCCACAGTGAGACCAGGAGCACACACAGTTCATACTGTCAGCTATGACATCCTGGGGACGTTAGAACTTCCCCCTCTTCCTGAAAATGAAAATCCAGTTGGAAGATCACTGGAGAAGATTCGGCACATCACAGAGGCAAAAAAGTACAAGCAGATGAAACGAGACGTCTGCAGAGAGACCTGAAAATAACCACACTGAAAACTATCCAGGGGTGCATAAGAATGTGACCCGGAACAAGTGATGGTTCTGATGGTTGGATCTTCCTGACCACACTTTGTATTCTGAGCAGATCCAGTATGGAATACATTTATGGATACTATATTTAAGAACAGAGGTATAATTGCTTATGTTGATAGGTTTATACAGATATGAAGAAAAATACATTAGGCACAAGTGTTCAGCAGTCAATGGTAATGTGTTTTACATCAATGCTCAGTGTTCAGACAGCTTGCTGATGTAATGCCTTTATCTGGCTTATCAGGACTGCTGCCACTCAGTAACCTTCTATCAGGGACACTTCGCGTAAAGTAACAGCCTCAGATTGAATTACAAAAAAAGATTTGCATGATTACTGTTAATCAGAGATTTCTTATCTGAAAGCTTTTTAAGAATGACATCAAGAACTTAGTGTCTTGCGTACTAAAATTCATTCAATTTCTTTCCAGTTTTAGTGGAAAAGACAGACATAACTTCTTCAACCTGCATTTTGTCTTATGTCCAGCAGGGGGCGACTCCTTTGGTCTGACCGTATAGAAGCCTATAAGAAAATGATCTCACCTGATCTCTGAGTGCAATGAACACCTTCCAGATGAGTTTATGGTCCCAGTCTGTTCTTTCAGGTCTTATTGAGTAAATTATGGAAACTGTAATCCTGTTAGAGTCACAAAGGAGCAGGAAACAGGGGCGGGGCTACACTGTGATTGATAAGTCAGGTCCCACCCTCACTTCCAACATGGTAAAAGTTTAAAACTTCAGCTAATGTCACGGTGACTTGGTCCATATTTACAGCCTCTGGAGAAATCTGAGCAATTTCAGAGCTCTCTAATTTTTCCTTTCTCAATTTTACAAGCAGGTTTTAGTTGCTTCTCGTGATCACAAGATAAAATGTTTTGTGCCCTTACTTTTAGCCTGAAAAGCTGCCGCTGCAGCAGCCATCGTTGTTCCTTCTGAGCTGGAGCCTCTATTCTTGTATTCAGGAGATGTTTGGAAACAGATGGTGCCGACCTTCAGACAGATCTTCTTATTCTGGCTAAATTGTGGGAGCAAAGAGGAAACAGAGCAGAAAAAAGCTTGTGCTATTCTCCAACCACACCACACACACATACATGAGCTCCTCAGGAGCACACACCAAACGCCCCAGGCTGTTGTCATGGACGCAGACATGCTCCCGGGCACACTCACATGCTGAGTGTTTGGTCTCAGCTGCTGGGAGGATGGAGGAGCAGATATCGGGATGAATGTACTCGGTGTGTTACAAACAGGCGCTGACAGTCAGACTGACTCTCGGCTGACAGATTATCAGCAGATCTGAAGGGCTCCTTAACTCAGGCCGAGCCGAGCTGCCACCCCGGGGTCCCCGAGTCATCGCTGGGACCTGTCCGTCTCCACAGAGAGGCAACTCTGTTGAATTAGCAGACTTCTGAGTGACGTGCTAATGCTGGCAGTGGCTAACTGACCCTTTAATGCTCACATGGCAAATACAAGCTCCAGAAATGTGTTCATGGAGAATGATTTGAAGCCTGTGCTGAAGCTTGTGGCCCTCAGAGCTTAGAAACTGGACTCTGTTTTAGTCCAGACCCCTCTCATCTCAGATCTTTTAATGTAAGAACTGATGTATATTTTATATTCCCACATCTCTGATGTTTTTATGTCTCTTACTGGTCATCCACTGTTGTCACTTCCTGTTTTATTTTGGTAGGCTTTTGTGGGCCTCCTGTTTTTCTTCCAGTCTTTGTTTCTCTCTGTGTCCATTGGCTTATGCATCTCATTGGTTTGTGTGTTTTGGGGTCTGCTAACTCATTTTTCCTGGTCGTCGACTCTTAGCTGGACCTTTCCGGCAGCATATTTTGTTTTCCTTGGCTCCGAGTTTGGAAGTTTGATAAAGGAAGTTTCTTATTTGCCTCACTCAGAGGCCTGAAATGTGACCTCCTCTTGCTGCAATAAATCTTCACTTTATTTATTTATGAGGGAAAATGTGAGGAGACGGGACAGATACACAGAGAGCACATGTAAACAGATGCCTCACAAACAGACCAGCAGCTAATGTTACATGAATAACACGAGACAGGGACTCCATGCAGTTTACCTTGGACACCTTGTGAAACATCTGGACTTCCTGAGACTAATGATTCATGATTCAGCTGAAAATCAGCTGTCGATGTTCCTAAAGTGGACTTTTGGTGTTTCTCCCGACTTTCAGCCATATTTCTCCGGTTCCTGTGGTGGACTTTCACATTAAATATCCCCAGAGTTTCTAATAATGATCTCAGAGTTGCTCTCAGATGCATCCATCAGAGTATGAATGTGTGTCACTGTTAGATGGAAAGAAAAAGCGCTCTTATGAATGGGTGAGAGTAGAAAAGTGTGTATAAGAATCAGTCCATTTACCGTTTGCTGTTGTCGTTATAAGTGGCCGCCAATCATGGGAAAGTTGTCTTAAGGGAAGAGGAGCTACAGCAGAGGAGGGGCTGATAAAGAAGGATTATTTAACACTGTGAGTCATGCAGAGCTGCTCCAACAGTGGAACCAAACTCTGGACCTGAGTAAAGCAGAGTTGCTCTCCTTTGGGCGTTGTTGAGGTTTCATCACTGATGTCAGTCTGACGTTAAAAATCCTTCTGTCTGCTCCTCTTTGGCTCAAATCAGCCACCTCACGAATTTAGATCTACGTGTTTGCACGATGAGCATCACCGTCCACCATTTCTTTTACTGTCTGAAGCTTCTACCTCAGATAATAATTACTGACATGAAGGAAACCCTTGTTATTGGTTTGGCTTCAGACTGGAGCTCTGACTGAATCTGTAATCATCTCTTCTCTTCTTATACTTTTGATTAAAGCAGGCTTTGGAAAAACACTTTCTGCTTTCCTTAATCTTGTAATTTTTGACATTTTGGGATTGTTTTAGGCTTAATCAGAGGACAGAGTTAGGTACAGCAGCTTATTTTTTCCCTGTGCAGGTAAACATGAAAATGGATTCATGATGATTGATGGTATTCCAGCTCAGCGCTGCATCAGATTAGTGGCTGACTTTTCTGTTCTTTTCGTTTTCTCTGCAACAGATCAAACATCAGAGTCTCTGTAACATCATCCTGTCTTTATCATAAACTGCCAGACGTCAGTGTCTCGTCCCCCCTCAGTACTCGTGTGACACACATTGGATTGGATATCCACGTTTGGGCTCAAAAAGGCACAGAGTCAACTTCGATCGAGCCCGGATGTGGATGAAGCTCGGCTGACGTGAATCGGTGCTGTCAGCTCTGTGACGGCTGCCCGTCTGCTCGCGCTGACGTGATGTGATAGGAGATGATACTGAGCAACACCACGCTGGCTCTCAGATGTTAGTGGGGGGCCCGAGGGCATCGGCCCCCTGACAGACGCCACTTTACAGCTTTAATCTCAACGTCTTAAAATGACACTTGACACAAATTGAGGTTGCCTTTTTCTGTTGGCAAGGAAAGAAAAATGATACGGAGCAAACCAGAAGCAGGAAAGCTTTCTTCCTCATTTTATCCCATTTTTAGTCTGATTTAAATCCAAGTGCCATGTCTGAGGCTCGTCACTGAGACAAAGGTGAAGGACGGGGTGAACATCCACACATTTTAAATAAAGAACTGTGCATTTATTTTTATAAAGTTCGGCTCACTGTTAACCTTTCAGGATATGAAATATAAAACCTGAAAACCTCAGATTATTTCAAGCTTTTTTGTTCATTTTTGATGAGTTAGTGGCACCTGACATTCCACGTGTAAGTATGATGAGTGTTGCCACAGCTCTGTCACTGGTGCACTTGCCCATTATCAGCCTTCAGTAACATGTCAGGATGGACCTTTAAACAGGATTTATTTTGAATTCTTAAACCTTTTCTTATTAAAAATTTTAAATATCAAATTTGATTTTTGAGGTGATTTTTCTACACTGCTGTCTCAGCATGAACACACACACACACACTTGTAGCTGATCATTGATCAGAACATTGATAACAAAGGAAACCATACATCACACCAAAGATGCAGGACTGAAAGTCTGCACGTCTGCGTGCATGAGCACGTTTTCCGTGGATCAGGCGTTAACCTCTGAATACCGACGGTAAGCTGAGTCACATAAATATGAAAGAAAAACTGACTGTACAGTTTAAAAAAACAATATTTCACTCTGATTATATATTTATTTATTTAGTTCTGATGTATTTAACTGATTAGAATGATACTATAATTAATTATTTTATTAATTATCACAGTGTGACGGGAGCACTGCCCACACACTGACCTTCACTGTGTGTCACTCAGTGATTACGGTTCTCATCAGGCTGAAATTGGGGAAAAAAATTAGTCACGTTGGGGCATCGGTTATTAAAACTGATAGATTAAAATGGTGTCAGACTCAAACGGGCACCCTGATAATAGCCTTAAAATGATTCTAGTTACTTTAAAACATTTATAAATGGTTACAATGGCCTCTAATCTGGGCCAGATTACACAGTACTGAACCTGTTCTGTAATCTGCACGTCGCTGCAGCTCCTCTTGTGCATTTTATTCCTCATCTGGAGCAGCAGGTCAGGGTGAACTGATTACCAGGAGGCCTGCAAATTTGACAAATTTGATAAATGCCCATTACGTCACATGATTGCTCTGTAATTAGAATAAAACAGGAGCTGAAATCATATTTGAACAGAATTATAATTTCTGTCGATTGTTCTATCAGTGTTCTCTGTTTCCATTAAGACTGCTGGGAATGGACCATGCCCATTTAATTAATGGCATTGAAGTTTCATTACTGAAATACAGCATTATGATAAATGGTGTTTGGAGACAAAGGTGGCTTATGAGCTGCTGTGACATTGGAGAAGAAAGCAGGGAACAAATAGTTTATCTGACTTTATTTAAAATGTCCAAAAACATAAAGGAAGATGTGACTGTTACAATGATTGTGTAAAATATTTAACATTGTGTTTGTGATGCAGTTATAGTGAGACAACTTATGTAAACACTTCACTTCACTTGGGCTACAAGACCATCAGCAAGAAGCTTGGTGAGAAGGTAATAACTGTAACAGTGCAATTATTCAGAAATATAAAATTACCATCAGTCGTCCTCAGTCTGGAGTGCCATGCAGGATGGGGTGAGGATGATCGTGAGAAAGGTGGTGGATCAGTCCAAAACTGCATGGGAAGAGCTTGTTAATGATCTGAAGGCAGTGTCACCAAGAACACCATTGGTGTCACCATAATGGATGGAAATCTTCAAGAAGACAGGCCCATCTGAAAGTCTGAACATTCAGAGAAGGCTTCAGAGAAAGTGCTGTGGTCAGACCAACTCGACCTGCCGTGTTTCGAGGAAGAGAAATGCTGAGTATGACCCTGTGACGGACTGAAGGCAGACCCCACGACACGGGCATGTTGTTCCACATACTTTTATTGAACACTCACTTCACACGGTTGCTGATACAGACACCGGCTGCAGCTCTCCCGCTGCCAGCCGCACATAACACCAACAACAACCTCAGGCTGCACAGGACCCGTTCTATAGCTGGCGAGGCGTGATTGCTGATGCCGTGCAGGTGAAGCCATCTCCACCGCACGGCACCGCAAGCCACGCCCCACCACACACCCCCATCGCCCGACTGAGGCCGGGGCCCCATCCGGCCGAACCTACTCCCCCCCCCGCGAGCGGTAGAGGGAACCAGCTCAGGCCGGCGGCGCTCCCGGCCACAGGACCCGCGGCGGGGCGACGATAGTTCCGGCGGCCGGCCGCTCGCGAAGCAGCGACGGCGAGGCTGGTCCGGAGGTCGGCCACGTGACCTCCGACACTGGTCCGGCAGGCGTGATCGGGAGCCTGGCTCCACAATCAGCTGGGCAGGCCTCGGGTGGGCCGGACC